>OX579634.1:41020578-41310764 GCA_951230915.1 Antitrichia curtipendula
TGCGGACGGGACGTCCGCGCGATCCCGTCCGCACGATCTGCCCGTCCGATTCTGGGCTGTCTGATTTGCACGTACGCGTCCGCATTGCCTGGTCCGCCTTCGGACGCCATAAATAGCGCGGCGGACGGCTCATTCTTCACAATCGTTTTCCTTGCGGAGTGGGTGATCCAGTGCCTCTCAGTGGCTCTGCACGCCCCTTTCGTTTTGGTGCGTGAACGATTGTACTCGGATACTGAATTGCACCAATTTATTTTGGTGATTACTTGGTTTTGAAGGCCTTGTTAACAACTTCACCTCGTTTCATTGGCAAGTATCAAACATTTTGTTAAGTTGTTCTAAAGTTTCATGTGAACTTTGTCATCAAATCATTTCATTTTAATCAAGGTTATCATGCCTCGCAATAGTAGTTCAAGGTCCAGTAACAAAGGCAAATCCCAGGACATGAACTGGGGAGATTGGGCAAATCCAATGTGTGTAGCTGAACCTGGATGGGAAGAAGAGCCCAAGAAGGTTGGGATTGCACAATGTACAAAAAGTACGTCAAAATGACGCACCTCTCCAAAATGTGGTCACAAGAAAGAGCAGACAAACAAGTTCGACGCTGGGAAGGACAAATTTTCACGTGCGAGAGCCAACACTTTGTGCACCGATACGAGGAAGTAACGCGGTGCACTGAGCTGCCTGACTCCAAACCAATTGTTATAAATTATTCTAACATGGCCATGGTTTGGGTAGAGATTGTACTCCACAAAGATGTAGATTGGCGCACAATTTACGGGAAAAATGTTGACAATATGAAGCGCACTGACGCTGTTATTTATACGAGTTGGACTCAACCAAGCGATTGTATGCGAATGTGGTCCAATCGAGGGCAGTTTGGATTTCCACGGTTGTATTGCCGGATGCTGAGGATGAATGGTCGGACGACGATGATGTAGAAGACAATCCAGCACTCGTAACATTTACAGTGGGACATGAGCGTCAAGAAGCTCGGGAAGACATCGAGTTCAATCAACAAATGCAAAAAGCTATGCGTAGGAGCATGGAGGATCGGGGTCAACAACACGGGCATGACAGGTCCTACCAACATGATCGTACTGCATCTGGTTCACAAGATGGTCAAAGGGTCTTACACTACGCTAACAACCCCTGAGGTACTTATTACAACCCAGAAAGAAGCCATGGAACCACACATGATTTTGGATCTAGCCAAGGAGGCTCCCAATACTTGTCCGGATCTACTATGGGTGGTTCATATGAGCGTCACACAGGCTCTCGTCATGTCGAACCAAGGCAAGGAAGGTCTCAGCACCGTGATGTAGTTCTTCCTCCAACTTTTGGAGGTCCTTACTATGGAAATCCCAATCAAGGAGCTACGCCAAGCGACTATGAATGCACTTGGGGCGGAGGACCATATCTTGGCACTTGTGGATCCGGTTCCCACACCACCAAAACGTAGAGATGACATCCATTCAGATTCCGAGTAAAGTAGGTAGAGCTATTTTAGTCGTTGTCTCACAATCAAGTGGGCCTTGGAATCTTTTGTTATTGGATTATGGAGTGTGGCAATCATAGTACAAACATATCGGCATCTCGGCGAATAGCATTTACGATTTTACGTACTAAAATATTTTGATGTAAATATATTGTATTAAAATGTATTTGGAGGTTGGTACTTGGTATCATCATAGCGGTATTGTTCAAGTATCAACTGTATTGCTTTTCAATATAAAAAATATTTGCGCATGACCAAATTCTATTATCATTATCCCCTAATCGTTTTTGACTATGTTTTCACCAAAAACGTTCCAAAACTGCCATTTCTAATACTAGTGTCAAATTTTAGAAAAAAAACATTCTTGGACACATGTAACCATAGGATCTTGTAGTAAACTTGTTTAAGAAGATGTGGAAAAAATTTCAGAATTTTCCACCATGTGGATTGCAAGATAATAGTGTTTGAATTGACAAAAATCCTTTTTTTGTCCCTGCGAAAAAACGGGCAGCTGCCCTTCACAAGGTCACATTCATATGAAAAAATGTCCAAAATTGTGGTTACTCTTTGCATTTATTCTTGAAGGCAAGTTGGCTACATGCTTGAAAATTTTCAGATCATTTGGAATTGTACAACATATAGGAAAAAAATAGTAAGTAGGAAGAGGTAGAGAATGATTCAAAACACTAAATTGTGAAGAATTTATTTATGGAATTGAAAAATGCCAATCCAACAGTTGTAATGTTGTAATAAACAATCTACACCCAATGTTTTTATTTTTTTTCAAAAATATTGAAAATTGAGTTAAATAAAAGACTTCAAGTCTTCAAAGTTTATTTTAGAGTTGAAATTCCATAACTACCCTTAAACTAAGAATCCTCATAACTTTTGACTCATAGATCTAAATGGAATGATTCAAAGCTTCCCATGTACATATAAGTCTAAAGAACCAATTGGAAATTTTTATTTTCTTAAAAAGTGATTTTTGAAGAAGTTTTTTTCGCTGCCCGTGCTGCCCGCCAAGGACTGAAAATGACATATCATGCAATAACTTTTTAACCATGTAGTCTAAATGTATGAAAATTGTTGGGCCTTAAAGCTACTCCTCGGGCACGTGTTGTATGAAAATTTCAAAGAAAAAAAATATAAATTTCATTTGTAGTGAGCTGCCCAAAATCGCTATGTTGCCAAAAAAATCACTTTGGTCTTTTAGGGGTTATATGTGTTCAACATTGATTATACAATTTTGAACCCAACCAGACCAAGCTAACATCCATCAACAATAATTGTTGCATTGCACTTCTCATTCAAGGATTTCAAGCAAAACATATGATGAATGCATAAATAGATGGTAGACATTGGACATTGGAAGTTTCAAAACACACAAACATTTCAAAACTTTATATGAATTATAAGGGTGCATATATATTGGCATACATTGATGGTGCATATATATACTAGAAAATCCTTGCACACAATCATGCAAATTTATGTACTCGCCTCTACATTTACCTAATACTTTTATAGTTCTATCACTTCTATGTCGTCCACTAACACCATAGACACTAATATGAGTGGCGGAAGTGTTCATCCGGAATAGGCCAGTTGTAATTATTGGTAAATCGATGGATGATTTCGGACAAGCTACCGCGAGAATCAATCACCAAATCACAAAGGCGCTCCAAGTAAAGGTGAAAAATCCTTGCCAAATCCTCATGGCTAAATCTTGTATGTCCTTCATTTTCCCGATGTAAGCTCACGTAGTCCGTCGACATGCAACCATTGTTGATGGCTTGAGCTATTCGACCAACCGCATATTCCTCCGATTTACGTGATAAATCCGGTATCATTGACACATCCGCGTCTCTTCGATGCAAGTATGCAATAGAAGGGTCCACTCACCACCTCTTTTTCAAGGTCTCAGTCCGCTCACTCTGAGAGGTGAACGTGTATAAGGACTTCATTGGTTCATTACGTAAAGTAGTCATGCCCCAATCGCAAACTCCAATGTAAACACGTGACTCATCATTGGGAAAGTGAAACATAATGTTGTCCAGTGAAAGATCATTGTGCAAATGTCTAGCGCTGTGCACTGCATTCATGAGGTGCACCAATGCCCATGCAAGCTCCGTGCACTTCTTCCTCCAACGACCAAGAAAAAAAGCTTTCGTCACCTCTTCCGGGGTCGGTTGAGAATAAGCCAACCGAATGCCAATGTTATCGGGATATTCCTTATCCAATTTTAACATTTGCTTCAATGTTCCGCCATTCCACCAATACGAGTACCCTTCGTTTTGCGTTGCATGAACAGCAAAAAATCGGATAACTCCATCATGTGAAATTCTCACTGCCATTGACTCGTTTTGGTGTTCCAACCTTGCGAGCGGAGGTCATATGCGTTGTTGATGAGATACCTTCGCTACGAACTCCCAAAATGTGGGTATCTCACGACATCCTTCAATTCGGACCCTTTGAATTGTTGCGTATCCACCCCTCAGGATTTGATCATCTTGTGGAATCACCCTTGCTGTTTCCGGAAGCGCTAAGAGATGTCGCCGCCCACGTTGCAACTCCACAACTCCCTCATCACTATTCCACCAACCCATTGAACCTCGCCTATTTCGATTCTTTGCAAAAGGGGCGCACTGGCGAACAAACAAGTCTGCCCTCAAAATGACCTGTTCAAAAGCGTCATCACCTACGTGGTGTTGCTTCCCGTACTTCTCTAAGATCCCCTTTGCATTCCACAATGCATCATGGACCTTGTTCTTCAAAAATTGTTGAAAGCCCTTCTTCTCCATTTCATGAATCCAGTAGGGTACGTTTAAAACATCCGTGAACTTCTGTGCCATATCTCCCTTGAATTTAGCTGGACACTTGTCTTCATACCTCGCATATTTGGTATACAACGACGCAGTGGTTTCCGACTCATAAAAATTGACAATGCATTCAATGAGAAATGCTTTGCAAGCGAGAGAAGGAGCGTCCATACTCGCCTCACTGTCCGACTTCACTCGTTTGTCCTTCGCAGCCTTCTTTGATCTCGGCATCATGATGAAATCACGTTTAGAAGTGCACTTGCAATTTGTAATCCACAAGGCAATATACGATTTGCCAAATGATCATACGCGAAATGTAGAAAAAAACAACAACAAGTATCCCCTAGAAATCACACCCTTATCTTCCCTTAGAAAGGAGCCAATGGAGGATAAACCACCAAGCTCTCCGCTCTCTCTTGCATGACACAAGGGGGAAGATAAAAGTGAGGAGCGGACGGGCCGTCCGACTCTTTTATGCAAGGCAGACGCCTCGACCGTCCGCCTGATCGGACGGACCCGACGAGGCAGACGGATCATCGTCCGCCTCGTCAGGACCGTCCGATCAGGCGGACGCCACCTGTCTGACACATCGGACGGCCCCGGTGAATCGGACGGCCGCCATCCGCTTTGGGCCGTCCGACCCTAAAATCAAAGGCGGACGCCTCGCCCGTCCGCCTGATCGGGCAGACGAGACGACGCGGACGGACAATCGTCCGCCTCGTAAAGACCGTCCGATCAGGCGGACGCCGCCCGTTCGACTCATCGGACGGCCCCGATGTATTGGACGGCTGCCGTCCGCCCAGGGCCGTCCGACCTGGGCAATTCGCCTGATCGGACAGCCCCTCTCAAGTGGAGATCAAATTGAGAGATTTTTCGAGGTCGTCCGACCAGGCGGACGGCTGCATCATCTGACTCCTAAAACGACCTCGACCAACAAATAATGACAAGGATGGGAAAGACAAAAATCTCATCGACATTCACTTTCTTACTTAAAGAACTTGAATCATTAAATAGAACTCCAGCGTTTTTTAATGCAAAGATCTTCAATTTTATACACTAAGTCCTACATCCTAAACCCTATACCCTAAATCCTATACCCTAAATCCTATACCCTAAACCCTATACCCTAAAACCTAAATCCTAAATTGTACTCTAAAGTTACAAATGTAAGAAATCATAACTAATTAAAAATATGAAAACAAATGCAAATTAAGTTCCTCAAGAAATATATGGACCATCTTCAATTAAGAACTTAACTTGAGGATTCTTGATTGGGTTTAGGTGTTTCTTGAATTCATAGCACGCACAAGTTCGCAAATAAAGCTTTGAAGTCAATTTTTTAATTTCTTATGTGAATATATTTTGTTAAACAAATTCAACAATAGACATTTTATGTAACTTTATCAACACCATTGTCCCACATTAGTTGCATGAATTTATACCTCAAAGAATTCACCAATGTACAATTGTGCATGGAATTTAAAAATTAAATGTTTACTTCTCTAGCTTTTCTAAATTGGGATGTTTGGTCATTCAACCCTTTGAGGAATATTCACGTACGTCTTTCACCTTGTGCATTTTAGCCAAAATTTAGGCAATTGAGTTATGAATAAATGATTAAATGTGAAATGTTTAACCGCTACTTTTTAGGCACCTTGGCACCTTGCTTAACTACATTTTTTTGCGATGAACCTTTTTAACTAAAAAAGGCTACTCTAGTGATGGGGAATGTCTAATTTTATATGATAAACAATTGAGTTGAGAATCTAAAAAAAAGATTTTAAAAAAGAAACACTTAATTTTCACTCATTAAAAAATTGTTAGGTAGAAGTAGATTCAAGATCGAAGGAAAAATTAAATCATTAATAGCTCTAAGATAGTAAGATAGAATCGAAATATACTAATTTCCACTCTGAGATTATTCTAGCAAGGAATGTAGACCTCATGATTTTTTTTTTTGATTTTAACTCTTAGAATTCAATTCAAAAATGAATACTTCAAGTTATTTATTCTAAAAGATACCAAAAAAACTCAGAAATTTACAAAACATATTGAGGCCATAGGAGCCTGCCTAAAAATCTTACATCCATTTTGTCTCCCGATGGGACAATGGGACTTTAGAGAATTAGAGGTTAAACTCAAAAGAACTATACATTCATTTTTTAAAATTTGTGAAGTAGAAATTGATGCACTATTAAATGAAAAATAATACGCTAATAACTTTTGGAAGAATTGAAGAATTGTTAATCCCAATGAAAAAAATATTCTAATAGACAATTAATATTCTTTGATATCAATTTTGAATAAAGAACTTTGAATTCTAGAGACATAAGACAACTCTATATGCTTTTTCTAACTTCATAATCCGCACTCCGCAAGACCGCAAGTCCGCAACATATAAGTTATATAACTCCAAATGATTTTTGACAACATTATTTGACATTGAATGGGGCAATTTCTTATAAGTAGGTAATTACTAATTAGGTATCAATCTATACTATCATGACCAAAATGATTTTTTAATATTACATCAAAATATTATCACACATCCATTTTCAAAATACACTTCTAATTTGGACAACATTTATATGAGTGACATGAACCCGCAATCCTAAATCCTAAATCCTATATTAGAACTTTGCATACAAATATCTTAGAAGATCGTGACTTTGATGCAATAGTATTATATAAGTACATAGCAATTGCTTTTAGTTTCATGACATTAAGTCGGGTTTCACTTACTTCGACAAATTTCTTTATAAAAATAATTATTTTAAAATTGAGATGTCTTACAGTATATAGTAATATATGATTAAAATCCAAATAAATTTTTGAATATAATTAAATCTACGATCTATCATCAAAAATTTAGAAAAAAAAATTTAGAACTATAGGTAGCATTTCATTTTGATCTTTCAAGATGGTCATTTCAAAATATCATTGAGATGTTTAATTTCAAGATTGCACCTAAAAATATGATGTGCACATTGAAGAATGAAGTTTGATGTCGGTGCCATGAGGAGTTCAATGTCTTTGAAGTATTCACATTGGATGCTTGTTGTCATGAAGGCACACTCTTTGGAGATGACCTGGCCATTTCAGGAATCCTATGCTGCACTAAATGAGAAAAAAACATGCACTGCCATGGTCCGATGGGCGGTCGGACCGTCCGCTCGTCGGACGGAGGTGACCAAGGCGCGGACGGGACACCAGGCGGACAGGCGGTCGGACCGTCCGCCCGTCGGACGGAGGTGATCAAGGCGCGGACGGGAGACCAGGCAGACAGGCGGTCGGACCGTCCACCCGTCGGACGGAGGTGACCAAGGCGCGGACGGGACACCAGGCGGACAGGCGGTCGGACCGTCCGCCCGTCGAACGGAGGTGATCAAGGCGCGGACGGGAGACCAGGCGGACAGGCGGTTGGACCGTCCGCCCATCGGATGGAAGTGACCAAGGCGCAGACGGGCCACGAGGCGGACGGGCGGACAAATGGTCTTCGCTAGTTTTAAGGTATTTGAAAAAAAAAAAATTTGATGGTGTGCACAACATGAATGAGCAAATTTGTATTACAAACTTAAAGTTCGAACAATGAATTGTCATAACATAATGTATTTAGGGTAAAAAACTAAACACCCAAGTTTACATCTTCTCAATCTTTATAAACTATGGTTGATAGTCACTATCTCCTTTGACTTCAGTCCCACTACTATGACATGTTGTATCCCATCCGGAATCATCGTCACTGGATGAATTTTGCATACTATCTGATGAAGATTGTACAATCTTCCCTCCTTCTTCTTGTACTTGTTTTCATGTGCTTGATCTC
This sequence comes from Antitrichia curtipendula, assembly GCA_951230915.1. Lineage (NCBI taxonomy): Eukaryota > Viridiplantae > Streptophyta > Bryopsida > Hypnales > Leucodontaceae > Antitrichia > Antitrichia curtipendula. Next base: position 41,028,719 of record OX579634.1, read on the forward strand.
ACTGGTCTACCTAACTTATGATCCCTTTTGACTTTTAGTAGAGACTTTTCAATACCTCCCTTAAGATCGTGGATTGGTTTTACCTTTCGCTTGGTTAGAGGCAGACTTGCATCAAGGGGGGTTCTACCTACATTTTGTTTTTTCAATGGAGAGATTGCAAAAGGTTCCATTATTCTTTTCCTCTTAGCTTTTTTAGACTCCTTCACCGCGGGTGGACGTGCTTCCGAACCTCCTGGAATGTTTGTCTTCTCTGCGGACAAAGCTTCCACTGTAGGGTTTGAAAATTTGATCGGAGAATGCTTTGCATGGCTAGAAAATCGACGAAACATAGACTCCAATGTTTGCACATCATCATTGTCTGATGAAACGGATGGATTGGGATTGGCTCCAATATGCAATTCCTTCAAATTGCTCAAATGTTGTTATTTGAACCGTGAGTCTCCAGGACCATTCAAAGTCGTGCTACCGCTTGTATATAGTGCATGTCGAGGACCGCTACGTGATGGTAATTGAGGATTTCGCACGAGGTGCTTCATGTCTTTGGCGTTGCAGTGTGGCATTGGGCACACGGACTCCAATACACATGGATCTTGACTTCCCTCTATTCGAGGTGCTTGGGCATTTTGAATGCCGAAAAGTCCAATAGTTTCACTTGTCAATGCCCTTGGTAATTCAATATTTTGGTTGATCACATTTGTGTGGGACTTCACCCCACACTCTCTCATGTCTTCGTGTTGATCATTTTCTTCCGCTCCTACCGTTGTCATGGATGGACACTCGGGAATTCGAATCACTTCATCCATTTGGAGAGTTTCATCACCTATAACCATTTCCTCATTTTCCTCCGCTACCTTTGTCGTACGCGTAATCTAGGTGTAAGCACCTTTAACACACAATTGTGGTTAGATGACACGGAAAATCGTCCCAGGGACTCTACTATGTTGCTATGAATTTGGATTTAATCGGATTATCTCTAAAACACCCCAAAGGAACCCAAAACCTCTCTTTCCCTCTTCCAGAACTTTACTTCTTTCCAGTTTCTAATCCGGATCTGTCCTTTTCCGGAATCCGGATACAGTAACTCTTCGGTTTGTAATACCCCTGTTTTACCTTCAGGGGGGTCCGCTTTTACACTTTAAAGAGGCAAAGACTCCACCGCTTGTCAATCACATATTCTAACACCTACAAAACAACCCAAGACACTCAATAGATCTAATTGTTGTTACGAAGTAGGTTCCCGTCTCCTCACGGCTTTCCGGATGGCCTATCCGGGAAGCAGGTCACACAGGATCCGTTTCCCCTTATCCCCTACAACGACAAATACACGATTATTCGATATAGACACAAGAGAAAATTCACGAAAAAGTAGTTGGTGCTGCAGTTGGCAGGTCTTCCGGTAAGTGGGGGTATTCCCCTTGGCGGCCGCTTAACTCCGCACGGAACTAGGAATAGTTCTGGAACCTCACCCTCTTCACTCCAATCGGATTACTGTTCTAGTAATTTAAAGACCCTAAATGCACAAGTCCCACAAATCCGATCTAACTCCTTCAAGGATCCTCTTCTAAGATCTAAATCAAAACAGCCATGAATCCGGATTCCTCCTTCCCGGTTCCTCACAACTCACAAAGCACACAAACACATCATTCAAGTTCTTAAAAATACTTTAGAACATGGATAGTTCACTAAGTGGCTTGGATCAAAGTAAGGTAAATGAAATGAAAACTGAAATTGCATAAGGATGGAATAAATGAGCAACAGACCTGCTCACCATTTAAAACCAAAACAAAAAGGAAAAAGACAACCGAAAATCAAGCTAACCAACCACAGAAGCATCCGAGATAACCGGAATGCTAATGAAAGTTATCCCTAAAATTTCGGAAACGGGTCCACATACGGAAAATCCGTTCCGGAAAACTCTAAAATCAAAATCTAACTTCTAAATCCTACTTTCTTCGTCTTCTTCGAGCTGCTCCCCGTCTGCACCTGAGATGTCCTCGCCCTAGTCTTCGGCAGTGGTGTGAGCTTTCCGGCCGCTCGTGTCTGGATCTTCCGCTTCTTCGGTGGTGAATCCTCTTCATCATTTGTTTCCGTCGCAGATTCCGTTTCGAAGTCCTCCTTTTCGGATTCGAGAATCTCCATCTCACGGATCGGTGAATCCAAGTTGATCGGTTCGTTGACAGGCTTCGGGGACGATGGCTTCACTGGAGTCTCCTCCTGCATGTGGACAAAGTCGTTCGGATGTGATTTGGCCGGATTCTCCATTGCTCCAATCCGGTTGAGTAAATTACCCCGGATCTGCATCCCTTCTTCCGGTGTCTGAGTCTGAGCTGGTGTGGAGGTTCCGCCCTGCTCCGGAACGCTCTGCCCCTCCCTTTGACTCTGGCCCGGAGAATATGTTCTCTGAGCCAACCATTCGCGTTGCACATGCGGCTTCAAGAGAGACTGCAACCCTCCTGGCTGTGACAGTACCGGAATCCCCACGACTGGTTTCAGCGGAGTCTGCAGATACGGGTTGGTGGTGAGATCCGCTTCCGGAAAAGTCGAGAAGTCCATCGCCCTATCCGGATCGACTCGAGCCACCAGAGTTTGCATCTCTTGAAGCACCTTCTGCATCCGGGCCTCGAAATCCATAAGGATCATTACGACCTTGGATCCGGATACGTGTCCTCCTGCCACTAATTGGGCGTCATAGAGCCTCGCCTTGTTCACCACCTCCGCCGGTTGTTCGATCAGGGCTTGGAGGTTCCGGACCATCTGCATGGCGTCCCTTTCATTCTTCTGTGCCGCCTCGCATTCTCCTTGTGCCCAGTTCCTCCGGCTTTCCGCCTCCTCCCGGCTTCTCTCCAGGACCCAGATCTGCTCGTCCTTCTGACGGATGGCTTCCGGATTCGGCCTTCGCCGAATTTCTTCAATGATCTCCGCGGGTGGTACGTTCAGCTCCGTTGCCACCTCCTCCATGAACTGGATGGCCTTGTGGTGTAAGTTCTGGGCCTGATGCATCCAATCAAATCCGATGTCGAAGAACTCCCTTAGAGGTGGCTTCTCCTCTTCCGGAACTGGGCTTGGTTCCCGTGGTTCCGTCTCAGGTTGCTTCCCCCGTGAACTCGGATCCGTCGATTTCCGTCTGGGCTTCTTCCGCTCCAAGGCTTCCTCTTCCGGATCGTCTTCCTCCGCCTCCATCGGCTTGTCCTTCTCTAGCTCATCCGTAAGGTCGTATTTGACCAACTCCAACCCGGTGTTGTACACCAGCATCTCATCCGATGTTAATACATCTCCGTGGTGGTAGATGTGGAAGAGATAGGGGCTGATGGGGCTGTACCGGCTTTTGGACACATGGTCCGCGAGCTTTGACACCACCTGGGCTATGATCCGTCTCCAGTGCACTACTCTCTCCTCCATTGCTCCAAAAATCGTGTTGGCCATCGTGACCGTAACCCGGGTAGGCTTTTCCGGATACAGTATCGGGATGAAGAACTTCAACACCCTCTTGTGGCACTCGTCCACACAGTCGCTGATCGCGTATCCTTCCTTCGCGTGAGGAGGGTTCCGGAACTTCCCAGTGGCGTACTTATCCGCCCTAGAGGCAAACCCGTCTTCAAACTTCTGGAAAGAATAAACTTCCGCCCATACGTCCTCTGTCCACCCCTTGGGTTGTCCTCGCACCGTCAGTTCGTACTGGTTTGAAGTCCCATTAATCAACTCCTGAATCAACTCTTCCCCTCTCAGATTCCACGGCCATTCTATCAATCCGGTGCACCCTAATCTCCGGAGATCCTGCTCCAACTCCTGTCGAGCGGTGGGGTCTGTCGGTATGGACGGACTCACCATCCGGGCAACCACCGACGATTTGGCGGATCGCGGCGCGCTACTTTCCGCCATCGCTGCACCAACCAAGTAACCCTAATCCGGCCTCACCTCTCTCTATCCGTAAACGCACTCTCACCAGACTTTCACTCAACTAGCTACGCGCGAACGAGTTTGGAAACTCAAAAGATGGTGGTCCTTAAATAGCCAGAACAGCACCACGAGTTCTCGGATTGAAAGTGGATTAGGTTTCCGTTCCCGAGGCGCGTCCCCTAGCCTCGTAGGCCGGATCCCTAGTCCGTAGGTGGCGACGTTCCGGTTCATTTCCGGAAACCCTAATCTGGTCGGATCGGAAACTAATTTCCGGATGAAGGCTTATTTCAAACGTAAGCTTTTCCGGAAGACATCTACCATTTCTTAACCAAAAAAAATAAAAAAATCTCTATCTATTCCATCTATTCTACTCTATCTATACGGAAATTAGGTTTCCGTGTTGTGACAACCTTCGCATGTGTATTTTCCCTATTTGCTAGAATGTTTTCACTACGCAACAATCTGGTTCCATCTAAGTATTTAGCTATGGAAGGTCCACCTTTGTCATATTCACAGTCGTCCTCATCCAACGGAAACTTGTAAGGGTCTTCACAATGATCTCCAATGTCTGCATCATAATGAGGTGGGCTTCGAAGCGGTTCATCATCGAAATTGCGGATGCTGTGGTCATCTTCATCGTCCATGAGGGGATCAACTTCTTCACCGGATTCACCACCCTCGTCTTCCGATGAAGACAAGGCCGAATCCTCCAACTCGAGGTTCTCATCGTACCACTTCTTCTCGTCATTTTGCTTTGATGCACCAAGGACTTTGGAATTGGTATACACATATACCAAATCCTGTGCTCTTTGTGGCTTCAACTTGTTCCGATATTTGTTGTGAACAAAAGAATAGCTACTCCAATTTCGTTCACATGAAGACGATGATACCGGTTGGGCCAAAATCCTCTTGGCAATTGGAGCAATGAGCTTCCCGCACGCGCCCTCAAAATCCCACCAAGCATGCGCTAACAATTGTTGTTCACCCGGATCCAACATGTTGTGGAACGGAGGTTCCCTATGGCGGAAGGCTACAAATTCTTTCACCACCTTCGCATACTCTGAAGGTGTACATATTTGCATCAAAACGCGCTTGCATGCAGCCATGGCATCGGTGTCGTCGGCTAGTTCTTTGTCTTCAAGAAGGTAGGGATTCAAAAGTGCTCCTGCATAATGTAAATCGGTCTTCACCATATCACGTCGTTTGTAGAACGCCTTCACCAACGGGATGGCTTTATCCAAAGCCAAACAAAAAGGCTCTTTGTCTAAAGCGAGGACGTGCTTCTCTAGTTTCCTCATAATATGTAACACCTTGCCCATGCATGGTGTCTTCGCATCCAAATCACGAAGAGCACTGACAATTGGAGCTGTCACATCTTCAAAATTTTGACAACGATGCCAAAAATGCCCACTTAGAATGGTCTTCTTCACCCGTTCGGATTCTAAACGAGTTTTGGATTTTCGCGAGTGCTTTCTAGCATATTCCTCCCATTGCGGGTCCGTCACAGTTTGTTGCAATTGTGCTTTCACCTTGAGCATATGTGCAACCATATTGTAATTCGAGGCAAATCTTGTTTCCACCGCCAACGACAAGTTGTACTGCGTCGAATATTTCCGAAGTATCGCAAGCGGCATGTGCCTCTTCTTGAAGAATTTGACTATCTTTCGGGAATCTTTCACGACGTCATCAATCCATTGTTCGTTTGCCCAATCTTTTAGCAACAAATTCAAGGCATGCACCACGCAACCTTGGAAAAAAATGTGGGGATAGGTAGTAGATACCAAACTCCATGCTGTTGGATTTACAGCCGCATTATCTGTACTCACCTGCACTACGTTTGCAGGGCCCACTTGTTCTATAAAACTCTCTAATATAGAAGCCAAATATGGAGCATCTTTCGTTTTCCCAGTTGTATCCACCGATCCTAGGAATTGCTCACCCGCGGATGACACAAGCATGGCATTTATCAATGGCCGATTCGAAACCGAGGTCCACCCATCAATAGACAATGTGGCTCCAAACTTCCTGATACTGGTTTCTGTCCGCTTACGGAGATTGACCTCTAAGTCTACCTTAGCTTGGTCAAGCAATTTATGACGTAGATCATGGTATGATGGTGGGCTATAAGGTTGCTGAAACTCCGCCGTTTTCTTCACTGCTTCTTTGAAGGCTGGATTTCGGGCTACAGCAAATGGTATATTTGCCGCATAAAAGAAATTGGCCCACATTGCATTCAAAATGCGTTTATTTGCTTCGTCGAATCCCTCTACTAGCCTACTCTGTCTTTGAGGCCTACTGCTTGATGTCCGCTGAGTTCCACGTCCACCTGATGCTTGTGTACTTGGATTTCTTTGAGAAGAACCACCAACATATTCCTCTGGTGCCGTGCATGAGTCTTCTTCAGTAGAGTTCACAGTGTCTCTCGCATTTGACATAGCACGAACAACCATAGGCATAGGTGTGTCGTTGCCATCCACATTGTGTGGAGTACCTCTTTGTGGAATCACTCCATTGCAACGAACAAATAGACCTCGAACTTCAGATGTCATTTGAGTACAAAGACTGATTCCTTTGTCACAACTCCCTGATGTGCCTGCATATCCCAAATGACTAAACATACGGACCGGCTTCTTGGCAAATACCAATTTGCAAGCCTGGCATTGTACTTTTCCATTTGATAGGGTTTTGTACCAAGAAGACCAATCCTTGGTCATGGTGGCTGTTTTAGGCTCTGTGTATTGAAACCCTAAATTCAAAACGTAATGATAACAATTGGGTAAAATCGTTCAAATGTTTATGCGCAAAGCCTTGGAAAACAAGGCCCCCCTTTCCACTGAACTATGCATTACCAAGCAAGGGATACAAAAAATTGCAGCGCCTAGCCTTTGGAAATCTTAACGTTCAGTTTCTTAGGAGTGTTTGCAAATGTCAATTTCAGGACTTTTATAGTCTTCATCTGTATGTGACCGTTGAATATGGGGAAAAAAAAAATCCTCCCACAATGGTCACGCGGACGGCGGACGGCCAGCTGGGCCGTCGGAACAGCGGACGACGGACGGCGGACGCGAATCTAGTCCGTCCGAAAAGCGGACGGGCGGACGGCGGACGGGAATCTGGTCCGTCCGAACAGCGGACGACAGACGGCGGACTGAAGCCGTCGGATCAGCGGACGGGCGGATGGCGGACGAGCGGACGGGAATCTAAGCCGTTGGATCAGCCGACGAGCTGACGAGCCGACGGAAATCTGGACCGTCGATTCAGCGGACGGGCGGACGGCGGACCGCGGACGGGCCGACCTAAAACCTATCGGGCGGACAGGCAGTTCTTACAATTTCGGTAAGATGTTTGAAGTGTGCAGACATGCGAACAAGTGGATTACGCGAATAGAAATGTATTTGCAAATGAAAATGGGTGATTTGTAGGCATGGGATTATAGAAGATAACATAACAATAACTTGAAATGATTTTGTACAAATGTACAATAGGTATGATCTTCTGCAATAGGTACGCAAAAGAAACATATTTGACAAATAAAGAAGGCAAAATTTACCATTATGAAAAAACAAATCCAAACATATTTGTATTGCATAAATATTTATATATTAATTAAAAGCAACTCATGACATACCATGAGTGTTGTGCATTACTAATATTGAATCCTCATGAGATTCAAATAAGTACAAAACAAATTTCATTGGTTAACCCCCTAATACAAACACTATTTTGTATCATCGCTATTGTTTGCGGAAATATGAGAGGCACCCTCTAACCTTCTTGTTCCTTAAGTCTTCGACTTGCTCTACGAGTTTGAGGACCACCCGACCCGGAGGCTGTGCCCCCTCCTGATCAGACTTCCATGTCCACGGCGATGAATTGTCGTTTGGTTTCTGGAGAGTAGTCATCTTCGTCTTCCATCTTCCGTTTATTTTTCCTTGTGGGAGACAAATCTACTTCTTGTGCCTTTAACACTCTCAAAGCCGAATAAATCTTTTCTATCATAGTATTTACTGCTTTGTCATCATCTCGAGGGGTCAACGAGATCGCTTGCCCTGTGCCATGTAGAAAAGTCCTCCACGTCGTTATAATGTCGGTGATCCTCTTATCAAATGCACTTGCCACCTCCACGAGTGCATGTTCTGTGCTTGATAGCCCATCTACATTAAAAACGGCACGAACTTGCGCAGCTTCTTCCAATTTTGATAAGAAGAGGGCCCTCCCTATTAAGCTGTGATTGTATGCTCCGTACTGCTCATTGAACTCTTGGGATGGTTGCACTTCTATCCAGACGCCATCTTCTCCTTTCCGCACTTCCTTTTCAGGAAATCGGAAGAACTTTTGATGTGAGATGCTCCAGTGTCCCCCCATGCTACGACAAAACAATTCTCGAGCCTCCAAGTCTTCAATACCCCTGGCCAGCAACTCCACCTCTCTATTGCGCGTCATCCAGTCAAAGTCATCCAATTCGTCATTGTAGTTCTCACAAACATCATGCATGAGTTTTTCTGCATTCTAAATTAGAGGTCGCCCCCAATGAATGTAATTTTGGAATAGAAATGGCTTTTGGTCAAGTGGAAGGGTCCATCGATTGTGTTCGTGGCTAGGGGGCATGCTCTCCTCGTGCCCAACCATTTCGTAAAACCTAGGGCTCAAAGGAGAACGACACTCGGGACAAACCGAACGAACAAGGGATGATTTCACCATGCACGTGATATGGTAAGTGTGGCGACATTGGCCCATGATTAAGGCGCCCTCGGGACCAAATGATTTAGACAAAGGCTGCATTTACCCTCCAATAGTTCTGTATTTGAACTTTCACCATGCACTACTATCTTGTCCGCCTCTTTGATGTGCGCTGAATGCGTGTTGTAAGGGGCCCAACCTTCTTCTACTTCCAAGGTCCAATTCATGGACTTTGACGCAATCTTCTGCGCGTCATTCAATCGCTCAAACATTGCCGACATATCCCCCCAATATGTGACGTCAATTGAACCCCAATGATGTACCTCAAACATCCTTCTAATAGATAAGAGGTCAGAGGAAATGGCATCGCATTGCTCCTTCGACTTCATGGCTAATTTGAGAAGCCCCTTCATTGCTCGGGTTACTACAGACGGTTTGTCTTGTAGTTTTTGAACCCACGTCAACCAACGAGTGTCAGAACTACTCTTTGGCAAGCATTTATCTAGCTCCATTACTTGCATCATTTTCTGATATTGTGCCTCCAAATAGACGTTTTGTTGAGTTACCAACTCTAGTTCATGCTTCACCTCTTCAAACTCGTGGCCTTCCGTTTGCATGGACGTGTCTTGGAATGTGGGAGGAGGATTATCCATGGCAGTTTCGGATATTACTTCCTTTTGGTTGTTTTCCTCAACCGCTTCTATACGCACGGCTCCGCCGGTCTTTGGAAGAACATATCCTCCATCCTTCAAATTCTTTTGCTTGAGCGCTACAATTTCGTACTCCAATTTCTCGATCAATTCCCTTTGAGAAACTAGAGTGTCATATCGGGAATCCTATGCGTTCGCAAATCTTTCATAATTAGCGCACACTCCTTTGAATGCATCCTTCAATTGCTTATGGTCTTCTTTCAATTTCTCGTGCTCTATCTTCAAAGCCTTGTATTTCTCATTCTTTTCAGCGAAGATGAGCAGCTTGCGATTATTTTCGACCCACTCCTCCAATAATGGTTTCATAGACGTGACGAAATTCCAAAACGACAAGGCACCTTCCACCAACTCGGGCCCGGATTTGGTGAATATCTGAGCAACTTCCATAAGTTTGGGGGCAATGCTAGCTACAAATTGAGCTGTAATCGACAATCTTTTTGAGGTGATCACAAAATTGGGCCATTGATCACTGTATTCGGCGAACGGATTACTCGGTCCAACCTCGTTTGCGGTTTCAGTTAAGCCCGCCTTGTTTGCGGGGTTACTAGGACCGGCCTCATTTGTCTCGATTACTTGCTTTGGTTGAAGAGAGATGTCTTGTTGATGTGCCCTAAACAAATAAGAAGCTTCCAACAAGCTTTCCAATTCCCTCGCCATTGGCAAATGACGAAGATCCTCCAATTGTGCCGTATTTTGAGTTGACAAATGCGGATAGCTCTTATCCAATGGGTTGTCATCAATGGACACATTTTGCGCCATGCCATCGAGTTGCTTTCCATTTTTTGGCAACATCTGCCCTTCAACTCTTGGGCTCGATACGGGGCCCAACATGGGGCTTGATACGGGGCCCAATACGGGGCCCAATACGGGGCTCGATACGGGGTCCAATACGGGACTCAATACGGGGCTCGGTGTGGTTGGCAAGTCTTGATTGCAAGGTACTTGTGTCATAAAATTCGTAGCATCGCTCGCTATGATATTATCAATTGATGCAATGGCCCTTGCCATTTGTTCGGGACGAACCTCTTCCCGATGTTTTTGTGGTGCAGACGGGGTCACCGGTTCCTCCTTCACGGGCCGCATGCTTGAAGCACCACTTTGTTCATCCACGGATGTAAAATTGCATGTGCATATCCAATCCGCCCGAGGAGTTGAAAACACCTCTCCGTCAACACCTTCCACCGTGGCATTTGACATTGTAGTTGGAATCTTCGTAGAATCCAAATGTACTCCAATATTTCCCCCCTCCATGATCTCTTTTTTAACCTACATTCAAGCATGTTTTTGTCGCTTCTGTGATTTTGGTGCCTCACTTGGACTTGCCTTTGGATCATACAAATCGGGAATATCTTTTTGCCCTTTTGTAAGCAAAAGCGGAGCCGTAGTTGTCGTTGGATATGTGCTCCAGTCCACCTTCCGAGCCAATATGAGCTCAGTATACACCATAGAGGCCACGCTGTAGTTTATGAGACCCTTACTCATTGATTTGTCCCCGAAGAGGGCCTGCCAAACCTCAAGTGATCGATGGACAAAATGTCTATCCTTGCAATTTGATGGCCTGCAACAGAACCCTCGTGTGTGAATAATGTGGAACTCACGAGGCCAAAACTTGTCGATGTGATACATTTTCACATATCTTTTGCAGATTTTGGAGGTCCAATAAGTTTCTTCCTCCTTCTCCCATTTGCTCTCCGCTTTGATATTTGGATCATCTAAAATGTCCCAGTGATGCTCGTGGGCAGTCCCCTTTGATTTTGTCTTCGCGCTCTTGCCACCTCTTGAAGTCATCGCTACAGTACCCTTGCTCGTACCTTCCGTTGTCATGGCTGACGACAAGTGATATCAAAAAATAATTGACCTCACTCTCCACCTGTATAGGAGCAACCAGCACAATGAAGCAACGGTTGTAACGTCCGACACGGGTTCCACCTCTAAATGGAGAGAAGAAGTGAGGAAAAATGGAAGGGCCGTCCGCCTTTATACCCGTCCGCCACCAAACCTAAAGTAGGTCCGGCTGCGGACGCCCTCCCAAACCTCCCGAAGCGGACTAGGTCGTCCGATTGATCGGACGAACCTACTGTCCGCTCGATTGGACGGTCTGGCCGTCCGTTGGATCGAGCGGCCGGATCGTCCGAGTAGAACCGCCCGTTGGCCGACCGCCGTCCGCCCGTCCGCCCTGACCACCCGTCCCGTGGTCTGCGTCCAGCGGACGGTGGCCACTACGTCCGCTGCGTCCGCAACAGCGTCCGCGGATGCTGCGTCCGGACGTCCGATTTTTGGACGTAATTTGCCCCCGGACGTTCCAATTCGTCAACCCTGGCAGAGGGACCCGCCCTCGGAATGTCTTTGGCTCTTGGAATGGTGATAAGCTTCGATGCCTTGACGGTAGTCCAATCTACCGTTCGCGCCAAGACTAGCTCTGCATACACCATTTGACAAATGAACAACGGGACCTTGCTCCTGACCACTGTTCATGTGTTGTACAAATGTCAATGCACTTCGATACAACGTTGCACAAAGGCGACATCCTTGCAGTAATGTAGATTTGCAGCATTCATCTTTAGATGCAATTTGTGTCGATGAAAAGGGAATAGCTTGTCAATATGGCACCACTCCACAAACTTCTTGCAAATCACCATCGTCCAATCTCCGTTGATTCGATCCCAACCTTGAAATGCCACAGCCCCTGGATTAAGAAGGATGCGACGGTTTCTATGTTGGCTATCTCCTTTCTTCTTAATCTTTTTCGTGTTAGCGTCCATCGTGGATGATTTCAACCTTGGGAACTCCACCAAAAAAAGGATAGTTCGGTGACGCAAATTTGGTAGCAATTACAAGCCCCAAAATCCCAGAACACGAGCACGCATTCAGCCACTCTGAGACGGATGAAAGACAGTGCGCAGCGCTGGAATCGAAAGTGACGAGAATGGGAGGGGGCGACCTCTTATGTACCCGAAGTCGTCCTAGGCGAGTACGGATCCGGGCGCGTACGCAAGACAGGGTAACCGTGGGTCCAGGGCGACCGCGGGTTCAGGGCGACCGTGGGTTCAGGGCGACCACGGATTCAGGAGGGAAGAAATTCAAGTTTTGAATTTCATGAACTTCAAGGCCTGGGCGACCGCGGGTGAGACGACTGCGGGTCCGGGAGGGAGGGAAAATTCAAGTTTCAAATTCACAGAATCCAAGTTAGGGGCGACCTCAGGTAGGGCGACCTCGGGTCCAGGAAGGAGGGAAATTCAAGTTTCAAATTTCCAGAATCCAAGGTGGGGGCGACCGCGGGTGGGGCGACCTCTTGTCCAAGAAGGAGGGAAATTCAGGTTTGAAATTCATAGAATCCAAGGCAGGGGCGATCGCGGGTGGGGTGACCTCTTGTCCAGAAAGGAGAGAAATTCAAGCTTGAAATTCATGGAATCCAAGGCATGGTGACCACGGGTAGAGAGATCAAAATCTTTCACTTCCTAAATCTAATTTTGGAAGCTCATGGTACACTTTGAAATGAATTTTGAGAAAAACATGTCAACTACCACAATTAAAAATTTAGTAAGGTTCTACAAGACCACTAAGATTTTTCATCACCAAAATGTGGAAGATAGGCCATGTGGGGTCTAATGGATGGAGGTTTAGTAAATCCATTCTTCATTTTATTACTTTCTCCTTCACCATTCATTTTAGTCATGTACCATTTATTTCATTTTATTCAAAATTACATATAAAGGGAAAGGCCGTTGAATTGAAAAAAATTCACAATGAAAAATAAAATATGGATGTCACTTCTATATATTTAGGTGACTTCTTCATAAAGAAGCAAAAGAAGTGGGATTACATAACTCTAGGCATGGCATACAAAATTAATAAACTTGGTATTAGGGTCTAGGGTCTAGGGTCTAGGGTCTAGGGTTTGAGAAGACCTTTTACATTGCATCAAATTATAATTCACTATTGACATTGTATTACTTCGCTATTCACTTGTACATGCCTTAGGCCTTTTCAGATCTTCTTTGAATTTGCTCTAAATTTATTCTAAACCAATGTTTGAAAACATTTTTATCAAATTTAGTTAACTCATGGCCATACGAATCCCAAATTGCACATATAAGAGATCACGTAAAAAAAGGAAATACAACAATATCACTTATGGGTTGAAGGATTATAAAGTTTGATGAAGAGGTTGTCACTTTTCACCTACATGAAATTGATTTGAAGCCTTCTAAACTTGGTATCACATTTTAAAACTACAATCTTAATCATCCCAAATATATGAGTTTAAAGGGCATAACATGCATAACCCCAATCAATTAGTGTCTTCTTAAAATAATTTCTCTTCATTTATTTCCAAATATGTTCTAATGTGGTATTTTCTTCAAATATTTTTGTCTTTAAGGCTCACTTTCAAGGGTTTCTCTTTTAGTTCAAAAAAGAAATGGAAAACCATAGCTTTAAAAATAAAAATAAAAAAAAAAACATTTACAAGAGCCCTAACCATAGGAAGATAAAAATTTGTTATAGAGCCCCTGTCACAAAACATGAATATGAAGATCAAAATCTTTCACTTCCTAAATCTGATTTTGAATGCTCATGGTACACTTTGAAATGAATTTTGAGAAAAACATGTCAACTACCACAATTAAAAATTTAGTAAGGTTCTACAAGACCACTAAGATTTTTCATCACCAAAATGTGGAAGATAGGCCATGTGGGGTCTAATAGATGGAGGTTTAATAAATCCATTCCCCATTTTATTACTTTCTCCTCCACCATTCATGTTAGTCATGTACCATTTACTTCATTTTATTCAAAATTACATATAAAGGGAAAGGCCGTTGAATTGAAAAAAATTCACAATGAAAAATAAAACATGGATGTCACTTCTATATATTTAGGTGACTTCTTCATAAAGAAGCAAAAGAAGTGGGATTACATAACTCTAGGCATGGCATACAAAATTAATAAACTTGGTATTAGGGTCTAGGGTCTAGGGTCTAGGGTCTAGGGTTTGAGAAGACCTTTTACATTGCATCAAATTATAATTCACTATTGACATTGTATTACTTCGCTATTCACTTGTACATGCCTTAGGCCTTTCAATTAGGTGTTTAATGGACAATTGTCCTTTAGGGATTTATGCTATCATTTTGGAATGCAATTTCAACAAATCGACTTGTCAAAGGATTTAATTTTGTTGTTACAATTATTTTACAATTGGATTATTGTATTTTGATTTCATCTTTGAGCTATTATGATTTATATTTAATCTTGAGTCATTATTTTGTCTTGGTCTCAAAATTGGTCGAATGTTGTGTTTAATGAGCGATTTCGAGTCTAGGCGACCGCAGGTACAGGGCGACCTCGGGTGCGTGTGGGTTTACTTCATGTCTCAAAATTGGTCGAATGTTGTGTTGAAGGAGCGATTTCGGGTCTAGGCGACCGCAGGTACAAGGCGACCTCTTGTCCTGGGCGACCTCGGGTGCGTGTGGGTTTACTTCATGTCTCAAAATTGGTCGAATGTTGTGTTGAAGGAGCGATTTCGGGTCTAGGCGACCGCAGGTACAGGGCGACCTCTTGTCTTGGGCGACCTCGGGTGCGTGTGGGTTTACTTCATGTCTCAAAATTGGTCGAATGTTGTGTTGAAGGAGCGATTTCGGGTCTAGGCGACCGCAGGTACAAGGCGACCTCTTGTCCTGGGCGACCTCGGGTGCGTGTGGGTTTACTTCATGTCTCAAAATTGGTCGAATGTTGTGTTGAAGGAGCGATTTCGGGTCTAGGCGACCGCAGGTACAGGGCGACCTCTTGTCCTGGGCGACCTCGGGTGCGTGTGGGTTTACTTCATGTTTCAAAATTGGTCGAATTTTGTGTTGAAGGAGCGATTTTGGGTCTAGGTGACCGCAGGTACAGGGCGACCTCTTGTCCTGGGCGACCTCGGGTGGGTGTGGGTTTACTTCATGTTTCAAAATTGGTCGAATTTTGTGTTGAAGGAGCGATTTCGGGTCTAGGCGACCGCAGGTACAGGGCGACCTCTTGTCCTGGGCGACCTCAGGTGGGTGTGGGTTTACTTTATGTTTCAAAATTGGTCGAATTTTGTGTTGAAGGAGCGATTTCGGGTCTAGGCGATCGCAGGTACAGGGCGACCTCTTGTCCTGGGCGACCTCGGGTGGGTGTGGGTTTACTTCATGTTTCAAAATTGGTCGAATTTTGTGTTGAAGGAGCGATTTTGGGTCTAGGCGACCGCAGGTACAGGGCGACCTCTTGCCTTGGGCGACCTCTTGTCTTGGAAGAGCTCGGGTGGGTGTGGGAGCCATTGAATGAATGGAGGAGACTTCGGGTCTTGGGTGACCTTGGGTGGGGATAGACCGTTTCTTCCTTCCCAAATGGGGGATCATTGGAGAACTCGGATCATTACAGAACTTGAGTAGGAAGAGTCCCTTTCTGCCCAAATGAAGGAATGTAGGAGACTTCGGGTTTGGGGCGCCCGCGGGATTGGGGTGACCTCGTCTTGGTTGACCGCGGGTAGGGAACGGAAGTTCAATTTGGAAGAGATGATTAGGAACAAGTAAAGACATTTTCTGAATATGTGACACATGGAAGAAATGCACAATCAAATACAGTAATCCTATAAACAACCTCGTTGAGCCATACAAAGAATTTTGTAGCAAGGGGGATCATAATTGGTATTTTTTAGTAAGCCTAAATAAAATTGCATTTTTCCTAATTGGTGTGTAACATACTAAATTTGTGTTTTCAACAATAAAATTGCCTTTTCTATAAAAAATTTATTTTATACTCATGGATTTATATTTATAATTCAATAAAGTCATTGTTGTTGAAATATTTTAATTTGGTTGTGGACATATGTAGGAATCATTTGATTTATATCTTCCCCTCAATGAGTACTTCTTGCTGTTCTTGGAAAGTTTTACAATTCTTCATGCAAAGATTTCTATATTGGGGGGGGAGGGGCGATGTCAAAGTTTGTAAAATAGGTATTTCTTTATCATGCTAAGATTGTTATACTTGGCCCTCATAAGGTAAATAATTTTATAAATTTCAACAAGACAATACAATTATGGATTTATGTTGGCAAAATCTAGTTAATCAACATAGAGATATGTATTTCACAAAGTTTAGTCATATGGCACCTCACATTGCACCTTTTGTATGTCATATAATTGTTACTGTAGGGAGTCATTTTTTAATATGGAAGATGTGCGTATGCATATTCCGTACATATGTTTGAAATCAAATTAAAATATTGCAACGACAATATTTTTTGATACAATTTTATGTAAGTCCATGGGATTTGAATTTAATCCGGAGGATCGAAGGCCATTTTTTCCTCAAGAAGCATGAAGAATGCCATTTTTTAGCCATGAATTGTAAACTTTAGAAATTTCTGGCATTTTTGGCTGTAGACTATTGTAATAGACTAGTATAATAATGTGTAGAAGAAATTTCAAAACCCTTTACCACGTAGATTGGAAGATATTTGAATTTGAAGTGAAGAAATCATTTGTTTGGGGATCTTCATTAACTACATTTGTTTGAATCTTCTTAATTTAGTATTTTGCCACCACCAATTTTTGTTTCTAAATTTTTTATAATGAAGTCGTGGATTGAGAATTTAGGAACTAAAATTCAACTTAAAAACATTTGGTTTTCACTTTTCGAAAGTAATTGTTACATACAAGTAGGGTCAAGATGGAAGGCAAAACTAAAATTTGAAGAGTTCTAAGATGGAAATGGAAAACAATAATCGCAAGATTGTTCTAGCAAGATTCATGAACTATGTCTATATATTTTTTAGTATAAATTGTGATCTTTGCATTCAAACATGAATTTAATTAGTTTCTTTTTCAAGAATGGTGGAAGTTCACCAAAATAGGAAGATTGTCCATAACTTCTTAAGTACTAATTCAAAACAACAAGACGGGGAGAAAACCCGCGGTCGCCTAAGACCCGCGGTCGGCCAGGTTCCGCGGTCGCCTGAACCCACAGTCGCCCAAGTTCCGCGGTCGGCGAGGACCCGCGGTCGCCTTGGTTCCGCGGTCGCCCAAGTTTTGCGGTTGCCCTTTCTTGGAACCTGCGGTCGCCCTTTCCTGGAACCCGCAGTCGCCCCAGGGCGACTGCGAGTACTTAAGAAGTCGCCCCAACCCGCATTCTCCACTTCCGGCCTTGCGCATTGCCTTTCATCCGCCTCGAAGTGGCTGAATGCGTGCTCGTGGGCCAGGGGGTGTGAGTTGGTACGGGGGGGGGAGTTTTTGCTTCTCTCAACTACGAACTTGAAGAAAGCAATGTGAGTATTTTTTCCGACCACAATGGCTAATCCACAGAAAGGCAGCAGCTCAACACAGAAATCCATTTTTGATTTAGATGATGCGGCATTGTTTGCTCTGCAGATACTTGTTAGTGAGGCAACAGGGAGTGAAGGGTAAACGAAGAGGAAGAAAAAAATCATAACGGCACATGACAAGGATTCAACCTATCCTCCTTCCAATTATGCAAACTATGCATTTGAGGGTTGCATGTCCTGGTATGCGGGAAAAACTACACAGTTCTTGGAGGCCAATTACCTAAGGGACCCATCCCATGGCATCTTCAAATTGACTGCTGATTTGGAGGCAAGAATTTTAAGCAAGTGCAGAGCATCGCAAGATTTTGGAGACATGGAGGAGACGTACTTTTCCCAATACGAATTGTGGATTGAGAACACTGTAAAGACATGCATATTCAACACCAAGGAAATAATGCTACAGATGCGACCGGAAGTGCCGGGATTTGCAGGAGATGATGAAGCCAAGGAATTCCGTGAAAAGATGGTGTGGTGGCATGAAGTTGTGAAGAAACTTTCGAAGAATCATGTGAGGGGTATGAAGTGGAAAACGAACGCATTGAAGGCGGGTTTTGCACGAGAGGCTGGCTCCACTGTCACATGGATCTCTCCTCAGGCAAAAGTAATTGCCCTCACTGGATTTGACCGTCAAGGTGGGTATGGAATGGTGCGCACGGTGCGCATTGAAGGGATGCAAACAATCCCGCCATACGTTGCTTTTGCTGGGAAAGTGCCAAAGTCAAAGAACATGCGTAAAGCGAGGGAGCAACGATCCGTAGAGGCCTTGGCATGCCCCGTAAACCATCCTGGCATTATTAAGTTTTTTGGTATTCACGCCAAAACTATGGAAGTGTACACACTGTGGTGGAATGGCGGTACATGGCTTGAAATGCGAAGATTGGATGAGAAGGTGTCAAAGAGCGTTGATTGGCATGAAATGAAGCTGGTGTGGAAACTTACAGAGGACAATCAAAAACATCTTAGCTTGTTCCGAAGGCACAAGGCGAAGTTGGCGTGGGCTTTAGTGTATGTGACACATCTCATGCACGAGTCTTTGGTGCTACACAATGACCTAAACCCTCAAAACATACTGCTGCATTTCCCTGATTATTCGGATGAAGTAATCAACATCGGGATTTGTGATTTCGGAATTTCTAGTCGTTTTGATGAAGGAGCTCCTTCACATTATGGATATGATTCTGAGGAGAAGAAGCAGCAATCCTTACAAAGCCGTTGGTGGGTGGCTCCGGAGTTGTTTTATACGTTTGGTCCACGAAATTCCAGTACGAGCCTAGAGATTATGCAATCACAATATAAATATATAGTGCAATCAGACTCGTATTCTATTGGAAAATTGACCGAATGGATGAATCTTCTTAATATGGTCGAATACGATACGGACTTATTCAAGAGGCGCGAGGGATCCATGTACTTTGCCATCAAGTTGGGTGAACTCACTATCCCTGATCCAAAGAAGAGACCGACATGTACTGAGGTTACAAAGTTGCTCATGGATAAACCGTGGTACATGAAGCCCCCGGAAGTAGTTTTCCGTGACTCAATTTTGTAGTAGGACTATAGGAACTGATGTTATCAAGTCGGCTTCAAATTGTTGGCCACATTGTGCGCCTTTCATTTTGTAATAGCAATGTCAATATACAAAAAGTTTTTATACCATGCGTAATGTCTTCCAAAAAAACAAGTATGTTGAATGCAGACCACCCCGTTCCGTTACTTCCATATATTGAATTCTGAATTTGGATTTTGGTGTTCAAACTTCATAGAATTGTTGGTTCAGATGTACTTGGCCACGTTTGCTTCCAAACTATTGTGCCATAGAGTTTAGGAAATAGAAACTAAATTTGAGGCTCAAAAGATTTTCATCCAAAAGATGCCTTCTCGTAATGTCTTTTATAAATAATCGGACTTTATCCTATGACCCCTAAAGTTTCGGAAGTCCCCTTGGGGGACTCTTGAAAGTTTGGGTAAGCTTCTATGAGCTCAATTTTTGGTGAAACTTTTTGAAATTGTCTCATAAGATAGAGCAACTTATTATCTCTATGGAAATATAATTTTTACTTCAATCGGTGCCCGGGAGCAAAAGTTATGCTATAATAACCTTAAATCGGGCAAGACCGAGTAGCCCACAAAAATCTACAAAAAGTTGAAATCATTTTTTTTTTTTCTTATGCATTATATGTTTGTCTAAATGGGAATCTTTGATTCATTCCATTTAGATTATTGATGTGAAAGTTCTGGAGATTCTTTTTTTTTCCAGGCAATGAAAGCATTTTCTTGAAAAAAAAAATTTCTTTGACCTTGAATGCTAATAACCTTCAAATCTTCAATCCGTAAGGTCAAAAATCACAAAATTTTTACCACATGATTTGAAATAAGTGTAGTAGAAGATCCTACGTTTGGATTCTAAAAAGATATATTTTTCCTACTTCCTTAAGTGAATGCAATAGAAATGGCAGTTTCAAGCAAATTTTGATGGAAAAAAGTTGTTGAGACTTTAAGTTAAACAAGGGGCCACTGCGGTCGCCCTGGACACGAGGTCATCTGGACACGCGGTCGCCTGGACACACGGTCGCCTGGACACGCAGTCGCCTGGACACGCGGTCACCCTAGACACTCGGTCGCCTGGACACTCGGTCGCCCTGGACACGCGGTCGCCTGGTACCCGCAGTCGCCCTCACCTGCCTTCGGACCCGCAGTCGCCCTCCGTACGCGCCCCAGGCGACATCGGGTATATAAGAGGTCGCCCATCACCCGCGTTCTCCACTCCTGGCTTTGCGCATTGTCTCTCATCCGCCTTGAAGTGGCTGAGTGCTTGCTCGTGAGCTAGGGGTCAGAGTTTTGGAGGGCGTATTTTGATCATTTTGGCATCAGGGGAAGGAATATTCCTGTGTATTGCGATGGAAGAGGAGGCCCAACCTTCACCACCTACTGTACCGAGATCAGAAGCTGGGAAAGAGTCCAAGGCGCTTCGAGGCAAGGATCGAAAAAAGAAAGGAATAATCCACAAAAAGCGCAAGGCCATCTTGATCCATCCGAAGATTAAGGCTTTCAAGGGTTGGAGAGATGAACCCACGCCTTGGACTTATAAGACGGTTCAGAAATATGTGGATTGGTGCCACATCGACAAGTTATTTCCGTTGTATCGTCACAAGTTCCACTTGAAGTCGAACAAGGTAAATCTTGCATATTGCAAGAACAGAGCCTTCCAAGAAAGATGCTGCGAGGTGTGGAAGGAACTCTATAAAGGCCTACAAACGTATCGAAACGACAATTTTTCTTTCTTTCTTGCAGGAATGGTGTATGTTGAAGTTGTATTGAAGAAAGAGGTGGATTGGTCAAGCATTAAGGATCTTCCGATCGGGACCCATCCAGGAGAATCAAGTATTCCTTGGGCAGATGTTGCACCGGATGTGAAGGAATTGGTGACATCAGCAAAGCCTGGGAAGTTTTTCATTTCTGATGAAAATGTAGTGTGGTCGGCGACTTCTAGCGAAGATGAACACACCTATGAATACGATGGATATTCTTTCCACAGTGACGATGACGACCTTCTCATGGAAGTCATGAACAAGGCTTTGGGTTTGGAAATGGATAGGAAGGGAAAAATGAAGGTTGACGAGCCCATCACAGAATCCCACGTTGATGTGCAAGGCATGGAAGATGCAGGGCCTATGGAAGTGGAACATGTTGTTCTAGAGCGGAACCGCAGCGTTGATGGAAGCGATTCGGAAGACGACATAGAGTTGTTGAGTGTCAAGGCGGCAAGTGTAAGATCTGCTTTGCGTGAGAAGATGAACGAACTCCGTCAATTAAATGAGAATGAACTCTCAGTACAAGTGGGTCCCGTTGTCGTAGATGATTTGAAGAAGCAGTTGGAGGGAGTAACGAAAAGCATCCAAGAAAACGACAAGTACTTGAAGGATTTGAAAAAAAATCGCGATTTTTATTTCAGGCAGCGTGAAAGTGGAAGGGTGCACTACATGGACGAGTATGTGGTATGGCAATCAAAGCGCGATCTCCTGGAACGTGAACGTTGGATTTACGAGAATGAAAGGCGAGACCTCGATGTAGCAATAAAGAAAAAAGAAAAAGAATATTGCATCGCCGCTGTTGAACATGAGCCAAGTACCAGTGCTGAAGAAGTGGCAAGGCTTCGTTCATTGGTGAAGCTACACTCCATGAATGCAATGGCGGTATAAGAATCGCTACGCCATTTGGAATCTGAATTTCGTTTTCACAAAGAATGGCGGAAGTTTCAGATGAGTACCATAGGAAAAACAGAGGCAGAGGTGGACGCAATGGGGCCGGGTCCCATTGAAAGCGACTTTGTTTTTAGCACTTAGTGGTACATATAGGAGCAGAGTGGGAATTTTACATTTTGCTCACCCTTGTTTGGGATGTTAGACTATCAGTTACCTTGAGTAAATAAATAAATATAATATTTTCTCATTCAAAAGTGTTTATATTTCTTTTTTATGGCGTGTGTATGAAAACTTCTTAATTGGCATGTTGCCTCATATGGGGGTGAAGACATTTTATGAGAAGTGTAGAGCTCTAAATTTCAAAGGATCTATGAAACTTGAGTTGTAATGTTTGTGTTAAAAAAGAATTTTGATAACAAAATGAAGATAACTTTTATAGATATGAATTGTAATCCTTGAAGGACTATGGAGTTTAGTTTGGTATTTCTGATAATTCTTTCATGCTCTATTGATACAATAATTTGAAATTTTGGCATGAATATTATAGGAATGATGGCACCGCACCCCCCATAATGTAGTTGTGAAAGCTTGTTTCATGTCTCCAAAAATATTGTAGACGTTAGAGCAGATTTTCAAAGATTTGCTGTGAAATTGGAGAGCGAATAAAAAAATTACCAAAAAAAATTAATTATTTTTTTTAGATTGTTTACATTCATGGCTTGGTAGTTGGTACGGATTACCGAAAACTTGAACTGCGGAATTCCAAATGACACCGATGAAAGTTAAAATAAGGAGTTTTATTTTGCGGACCTTGAAGGAAGGAAAAGCTTATGAATTGGTCTAACTTGTCTTTTGCTCTTTTATTTGAAAATTTCCAAATTAAAAAATAAAGAATGATAACCCATAAAAGAACGTTTAGTCTCTTGATGGATAAAAAGGATTCTGTGCAAAACTCCAAATACATGTGCCTTTAATTTTGTAAATATATCTTGGAACTTTCTTGAAGAATATCTGAACATATCATCTTCTTAGGAATATATATTTTTAATTTGAATAAGTCCTAAAGAAGTAAGACTTATGCCAAAGAGTTTAAAAACCAATGAGATTAGACACTAATAGAGTAATAGATATAATTGACCTAAATTTTCTTTCTTGTTTCAAATAGATTTTCTCATACATTATATTCTTTGCTACATGAAAAGTTTTGATTAATTCTATTTTGATATTAAATGATGTGAAAGATATGGAGGATCTTGGTTTTTGGACAATCATTTTTTGGCTTGCTACCTTAGGAATTAGTGAGTTTTAATTCTATCTTGCTAATATAAGTATTAAAAAAAATTTCAAGCTCGTATGGACTTCAACCTAAAAATAATTTTGAGCATTAAAAAAAAATTGCACAAATTAATTTCATTTTCCTACACGTTGCTCTAAGTTCAGTTCTTTATTATTTGGATTCAAACCTTATAACTTAGTATTGCTAGAAAACTTAAGTTAACCGCTGAAGTCCGAAGGCTTTATTTTCAAAAAGACCACTCAAAAGTATCACTTCTATTGCAAGGTGGCGAAGGTGTTGACAACTTTAATTTTTTGTTCCGGCATATCTAAGTAATCATACCATAGGATCTTTTACTAGACTAGTATATAAATGTGTAGAAGAAATTGAAAAATATTTTACCATGTTCATTGTAAGATATTTACATTTAAAGTGAAGTAAGCGATTTTTTTTATACCTTGCTTGAATATATTTTTTGGCTTTGAATCATCTTAACCCCTAAAGTCCCAAAGCTATTTTCTGGCCCTAAACCACTGAAAACTGTCATTTCTGCTACGTTCATCCAAGAAACCAAAAAAAAATTAAAAAAAAAAATTATACCGTAGGATCTTGTACTTCATTTGTCTAAGATCATGTGATAAAAATTTCATCAAATTTGACTGTACGGATTGGAAGACATCAGCATTTTGTAGTTGGAAAGTAGTGTTTTTGAATGCTTTTTTTCCAATTTCAGCTGACTTTGGTCGCCATTTGGAACAAAAATTTACTCTATGGACTCCAAGTTTAAAATTTTTGTATTGAAGAATTGTGTTGAGAACTTAT
Organism: Antitrichia curtipendula; assembly: GCA_951230915.1. NCBI lineage: Eukaryota > Viridiplantae > Streptophyta > Bryopsida > Hypnales > Leucodontaceae > Antitrichia > Antitrichia curtipendula. The sequence continues at coordinate 41,052,650 of OX579634.1, forward strand.
GAAAAAAATTTCAAAAAATAAACACTCGATTTTCATTCTTTAAAAAATTGTTAAGTAGATGTAGGTCCAAGATTGAATAAAAAACTAAATCATTAATAGCTCCAAGGTTGTATTGAAACACAATAATTCCAACGGTGAGATTGTTCTAGCAAGAAAGAACAACCTTATCTAATGTTGTTTTTTTCAAAATTCTAAAAATTGCATTAAAAAATGAATCCTAAAAGTTATTTTTCCAAGAAAATGCTTAGATTGCCCAAAAAACAGGATTGTCCATAACTAATTCAATACTTGTCCAAATAGAATGAATCAAAGCTTCACACGTATATAGAAATTTAATATTTTAGGAAAAAAAAAAATTAAATTTTTTTTTGACTTCCTGTGATTTTTTTGGTGCTGCCCGACGAGTTTGGTTTGGGGCTTTTTGTGGTATAATTTTTGCTCCCGGGCACCAATTGAAATAAAAATTATATTCCCACAAAGATAATCAATTTTTCTTTCTTCAAAAAAAGTTTAAAAAAATCAGAACAAAAATTCAGCCTGTACGTTCCTGCCCGAAATCCCATTTGTCCCCCAAGGGGACAATGGGACTTTAGGGAGTAACTTAGAATTTGGGCAATACTGATTTTGAATCTACTATTTTTTTATGTTGAAGAATTGAATTCAGAGTTTAGTAAATTAAAAAAAAAAAAAAAACTTCATTTTCACTTGTTAAGAAGCTGTTAAGAAGAAGTAAGTTCAAGATTGAAGGAAGAACTAATGTGTTAAAAGCTCTAAGATGGAATTGAAATATAATAATTTCATTGGTGAGATTGTTCTAGCAAGAGATCTGTGGTTCAATTTTTTTATATGTATTGTGAACCCGTTTTCCTATTTATTCATTGAATTGCAGAAGTTACAAGACGTACGTTTTTTTTTCTATAAATGTTGGACGACATTACTTCACCATCAATACAAGGTAGAGAAGTGTACAATTTCAATTTTAGGCACATTGAACTGGCAATTGGCTAGAATGATGAATCACAAATTTTTGAACAATGTACTTGAATAAGTGAAGCAGAAAATAGTTTGGATTGCATCGGTTTAGAATTAAATATTGATGATGATTTCCAAATTTTGTATGGATGGCCTCATTTTTAAACAAGAAAGGCAAGGTAGTATATATTGAAAACCAAAGCAATATAAAATTGCAGTACATAAGTATAAATTATAAAACGAAGCCACAGAAGTGGAATCGAAGAAGAAAAACAAAACTACTAAACATTGCTCGCCATTGCTAGTGTAGATATAGTATGACCATATGCTAGGGGCCTTACAACACGTATACTATTATGCAAAAAGATGTTCACGTAAACAAAGAACAAAAATGTTTAGATGATAACATCTGTGTCGTTTTGAGAACCACTTCCTTCGCCACGTTCGTAGGTGGATGACTCCCCAACATCAAGCTTACGCTTGGCACGAGTTCGTGAAGCTGGTCCGTCCGCCTTCAAAATGGAATCCAGGACTTTGGAATTCTTTAGAGCTTCGAGGGTCTTTGTGGTCTTTGGAGAGTGTTCTTCCAACAGATAGTCGAGGGCTTGAGTTTGGTAATAAGGCCCGTATACAGAGTCTAAGTAAGACATGCTGTCCAATTCATCTATGGAGGCTGTTGCATCTTGATTGGCCACCCTCAGTCCTTGAAAATTCCAATGGTGTCGTTGTGGATGAGGACCCCAATTGAAGGTTCCGGAGGTCTTATTGAAATATCCACCAAGGCACTGGTAGAAGAATGCCCTCCTCCCTTCGCCTTGTGGCCCTTTTCCCATCAACTTGACTCCAACTCTGGCAATTTCTTCCGGATCTGTTTCCCAATTCAATTGGGAACTAGCAACTCCCTTTTCCAAATCATGGTTTCCTTGTCTCCAACTCCAGAGTAAGTCTCGTCCCCACATTCTGGTGTCTTCTGTGATATCACTGCTGTGTTCCCAAGAAGGAGGCATGTAAGTCGTCAAGTTGAACATGGTGTACAAACGATCATGGAATGGTGCTGAATACAAAACGCAACGACATTTAATCAAACAGTGCGTGATGAGACATTGAGGATGGTACACATGTGTACATGATCCAAGTGCCCAGCCACCTTCGGGACCAAATTGCTCTAGACATATGGGACATTTGGTGTGGTCCAAAACAAAGGGTGCAGGATGTGGCCACAGTAGCTTTTTTTCCTCCACTTCGATATGGCTAGACATTTGTTTTTTGTGGTCCCAACCATTTTCTGTCCAATCAGTGTCGGTCTTTTCCGCCAAGTCCATGTTAGTGGGTGAACATGTCTTCCATCAATGCCCATGACGTGAGACCGCACTCTCGTTTAGGCTCTTGTGCAACGAAGTTTCTTGAAATTTTCTCCAATTCCTTTGCAACTTGTTGTGCTCTGTCCACTGAGAGGATACACGCGACCTTCCAATGATAGTATGTGGCCCCCAACTGTGACAACCGATCTCGAAGCATTCTATTTTCTTTTTCGAGGTCCAATCTCGACTGCGACTGTACGGAATGAGGAATCACAGGAAACGAGAGTGAATCTTGGGTCTCCTGGAGATCATTTGTGGTAGTATCTTCCAGAATTGCCGTAAGAAGCGCATTTGGAGTCATTGAAGAATGCTTGGCACGCTTGGCAACAGGAGAATAGTGAAGCAAATCATCGGTGAGGTCGCCTACAACCTTGTCCAAATGATGTGAATCCGGCTCAAGAAAGGCGTCATCCATGTCCGACAAAGTAAAAGTGTCTTGTACTTTGTCTCTGAGGCGTTGCAGTTCTATAGATTGTTGAGAGAGGAGACGATTTTTGTGTGCACACTGAGATTGCAACTTCCTGACATTGCTTTGCAGCAAAGCAATGTTAATGTCCTTGGTCTTTAGGAGGTCGAGAGCCTTAGCTAGAGTCATAGCGTTGTCAGTTCGAGTCACTCTAGATTGAGGGATGGAAGCACGAACAACTGCTCCCATGGGCATGTCATCGCTTGGACCAAATTCGAAGACGTTGTTGGCAACGGTGGATGCAGACCTGCTGCTGAAGTTGATCCTGGCCCAATTCGCGTGGTTGAACGTCGCACCTTCGGGAGGTTTTTCACTCTTTGACCTTGTGACGCTGAACGATCCTTATCATTTTTAATCTGAACTTTGGCGGGGCCCACAGTGTCTTCTTTGTCTTGTCCTATCTTTGGCTTCCGCGTACCGTCAGAATCAGGATCTTCGTTGGAATCATCACTGTGAACTTCAGTAGCTATTCTGTTTCTAGGAGCACTTCGAGTAGGCCCAAGTCCCCCGTCTGGAAAAGCCATAACACCTCTTGGTATTGATCCGCTTGTTGGACGTGCCACGTATGTAGTTTCCTTGACCGTGCTCCAATCGACCTCCTTTTGTAGGGCCACCTCAGCATATGCTCCTCTAGCGATGAAGAGAGGTACTTCATTCCTGTCTACGTTGGGGGTTTTATAAATAGCCTGCCACAATTCTATACACCTTTGAGTGAAGTCTGCATTTTCACAATGCTTCAGATTTGCCTTATTAGTGTGACGGTTGTGATAATGGCGCCATGCCGGAAACATCTTGCTGATGTGACACCATTCGATGTAGTCTTCGCAGGTCTGCATTGTCCATGGATGTGGCTCCTTGTTCCACCCTTTAAAAGCAATGTGATTTTCACTATTCAATACATGTAACCGCTTCTTATGAATGGTGCCCTTGCGCTTCCGAGTCCTATCTTTGGCAGCCTTGCTCATGCAACCAAGAGTGCGCGTTGTCTGAAGAAGAGGAAGTGACCCCTCACTGTTGCCTCCGGTAGCCATGGAATCTCTGTACGTCGAGAACTTACGATAACACAAGATGGGATGAATGAAAAGTAAGAAGTAAACATTCAACACAGGGATCACGCATGCAGCCAATAAAGGATACAAGACAGAGAGCCAAAGTGGAGAATGAAGGTGAAGAAGACCGTACGGGCGCATGGATATATAGATGGGCGAGCACGGGTACGCTTCTTTGAGCATGTGTTCTGGGCGACTTCGGGTCCAGCTTGGGAGACCGCGGGTCCAAGAGGGGGCGACTTCGGGTCCAGGAGGGGGCGACTTTGGGTCCAACATGGGCGGCCGCGAGTCCAGGAGGGGCGACTTCAAGTCGAATAGGGCGACTTCGGGTCCAAGAGGAGGCGACCGCGGGTCCGAGCGTTCGCCTCAGCCGCGGTCTCCCTTACCTGCATTCTCCCATACTTGTATTCTCCTACCCGAGGTCGCCTCCATGCGTGTTCTCCTACCCGCGGTCGCCTACACATGCGTTCTCCTACCCGCGGTCACCCTTACACGAAGTCGCCCTACTTGAGGTCGCCCTACCTGAGGTCGCCCTAACACGAAGTCGCCCCTACCCGCGGTCGCTGTGTACCCGAAGTCGCCCGTCCACGTCACACCCGCATGCGCCCCTAAAATGTGCCACGCGGACGCCACATGGCATCCACGTAGCTTAGGTAAAAAGGGGGTAATTTTTTGAAAAGTCAAAGGTAAATTTGACTTTATGTGACGTCGCGGAGGGTCTCCTGGATGTCGCGTGACGTCTGCCTGTCGCGATGTCGCCAGGTCGCGCAGAACAACCCTGGTTGCAATGAAAAATCATATGGTATATCTAACACACAAAGCCAATTTTAAACACTTGTGTCCATTGATAAACAAATGTAAATTTGGTTAGGTTCTAACAAAGCCAATTTTGAATGGATTGTTTTGAAATTTTATACAAGGTGTGAACATGTAATTTGGAATACTATAAAAAAATTCCAATGAAGTGTCTACATCAAATGTTATACTGTCCAAAAGAAATTGGTTGGTATTTAGGCAGTTTGTACTATATGGTCATCTACTTCTAAAATTTGGCATGTATGTAATTAACATGGTATAGTCTATAATTGTAAAAAAATAATATTTCTAGTACAAAAATCTTATTCTAAGAATAGTCAAACTATGCTATTAACCTTTTCAAGAAGGGTTATAAAATAAATTATTTTTATTTCAAATGCTATAGGCTTGCAATTTATACAATAAAATTTTATGAAAAAAATTATATAGTTTTTTCTATAATTTTTGGTTCTATGTTTTTCATAGTTTGTAGTTTAAAGAAACTTTTTAGTGCATAAGAAATCATCTAAAATTAGCTAAAATATTGACAGTTTTTCTAACCTCTTGACATTATAAAGTGATTTAGAGTAAGCTAGATCCCTTATTTTTTTTTGTTAAATTTTGCATGCTTGTAACTAAAAAGACAAAGTATGTTAATAACTAATCTAGTAATGAAAACAACAAAAGATATTTTTTTAAATAGAAATCAAAATGTTTCAAAAATATTTTTCCAAAAAATTATTTTCTATATGAAAAACAAACAAACTGCCTTGTTGACATTTCTATTTGTAACATCTGCATAAGTATATTTTTGGAAAAAATATTTAATATTCTATAGGAGACCTTGACCTTGACCACTAAGTACAATATTCACTAGTGGAAGTGTTCAATTTTAAGTATCTCACTTCAAGAAGGTTTGAAACGTTATAATCTTACAATCCATGTAGTCAAATGGCCTAATATTCTTTTGTAAATTGTTATAATATTTTTCAATAGTTTTATATGGTTGAAGTTTAAAAAAAAATCTTTTATTTTCAATTTTGGTCAAATCACCCAACATGGTAGTATTTAACAATTTCTTTGAAAACCACTCCAAGGATTAAATTTGAAAATCTAAATAGTGAATGTGGTGTGTAAATTTATTTATTTTTTCATTATTTTCAAGAAAACGTAATTATGAGTTTAAATATATTGTTCTTTCAAGGCTCTCAAAAGTGTATTGCCTAAACAACATCTTTATTCAAAATAAAGATAGGTCTCACACTTAGACACTTCATAGTTTGAAGGCTTTAAAGATAGTGTATATACTATGCAATTAGATAGATTTTCCATTAAATTATTTATCAATGGAAATATGGTGTATTTCTTAGGAATTATCCATGTTATCCAAATAGTTTGGAGGTTTATCCAAATTTAGGATTTTATCTAGATGTATTTCAATTTTATTCAAGTGTACTTAAAATTTATAAATATTTAATTTTTTAATTAATTTTTTGATATGAATGAACAATTTTACATCACCAATCTATTTCTTTAAATAATGTATTCATTATAAATGCTTGTTATTATAAACATTTGTCTCACATGTTCCATCAATGCATGATGTCAATTCATCTTCTCTATTTATTTCTAGTATTGAATTTTTATTGTCTTGTAAACATACATTGATTTAGCCTATTAGTATTTGAGTCATTCATTTACAAAAATTACATGGTTATAATATTATCATTATATCATAAAAATTAAAAAAAATTAAAAAAAATTATAGGAACTATTATTTTGTAGATGACATTCATTGTGAACCTTTTCTAATAGAACAAACTAGTAATGATTGTTTTATTTATTTATTTTCCTTTGTTTTATTATGAAAAGCGTTTGCCCTTATTTTGCCTTTACTTGTGAAGAAAAGTTGAGTAAATGTGGATGTGCAATAAAATCACTTGTATCTACACCTAATTGTAAAACCACTTATAAAATATTTTTCAATAATTTCTTGCCTAAATTTTACATCCTATATTCATGAGAGCCCTAGGTCAATTTAGATAAATCAATATTTATCTTTGCAAAAAATAAAAAATAATTCATATGGTGTCAAAAAATGTATGTCAAAAGAAACTTGAATCTCCTTTTTGCTTCCAAGAAGACCCAATAAAAATTCATATAATTTAACCATACATTGTTAAAGGAGGGGCGTGCGAAAAGGAGGGACAAGGAGAATAATAAAAGAACCAATGTATGGTAATGATTAGTTAGTGTAAGATGAGTTGGTTCATTTTATGAGATTGTTGGTCTAAAATTCAATCTTCATGCCAATTGCAGAAAAAATATTAAATATCTTGTCTATATTTCAAGAATAATTATAATTAAAGTAAAAACACAAGGAATTAAAAAAAAAATCTTATTAAAGTGAAACCACAAGGAATTGTTGAAGAATATGAATGAAAAAACTATTCATATTATTGTCTTTTTGGACGGTTTTAGGTGCAGTTATCTTCAATCGTGCTTGAACTGCCGTGGCTTGCCGAAACTCTTTTCACACTGGCTTGAATTGGTTTCCCGGAACTCTTTTCACACAGGCCTATGATCCCAGCCCCATCGTGTTAGGGTTTGGTTTCGCGGGAGAGCCTCAAGCTCCATAGCTCAAGGGGTTGTTGCAACGAGATTCAATCACAGTCACAGCGTCGCGGCATGAATTTGCTCTAGATTTCGTTATTCTCCTTGTCCCTCCGTCTCGCACGCCCCTCCTTCCCGTCTACGCTTCAGCAATCAATTCCTGAAATGATGTTTGCTCGCATGGCTCATCTTTCTGGTTAGATTTTTGGTCATTATTTGGGATTTTTGAAGAGGAGGAGCTAGACAAGCGCCTCTGTTGACAAATTCGATTTGTAGGAAGCTAGTCCGGAGTGGCCATGGCGGAGGAGAGGCCGAAGGTGAAGTCACTCAAGTTGAAGAAGGAATCCGGGGGGTCTGAGCTTTTGAAGTCGGCACTGAAACGACCTTCTTCCGAGGCGAAGGGTACTCCTGACAGGAAAGAGATAGGGAATTCGCTTTCGAAGGGGAAGGAGGTTCGGACCCCAGGTAGTACTACGAAGGAGCCCGTCAGGAGCAGCAGTTTTGGGAAAAACCTAGTGAAAGTGGCCAAGGAAATTGCGAAGAGCAATGAGGGGAGGGTGGTCAGCAAAGAGGGGAAGGTGTTGGTGAAGCCGGAGCAGAGGGCGTCTGAGGTGAAGTCGCCAATCAAGGTGTCGAGCAAACCAACAACCAAGGTCAGTCACTGTTAATCTGCAGATTTTTTCCTTTGTACGGCATGCTTTGTAGTGAAACACGCCAAAAATTGTTCCTGGGTCAATCATCAGTCCCAGGTTATGAGATTATATTTGGTTGTGATCGAATAAATGAATTGCAGGTTGGGACGCCGTTGAAGGATTTGGTCAAGTCGCCAATCAAGAAGGATGGGAGAGTGTCGGTGAAAGATGAGGTGAAGTCGCCAATGAAGGTGCCGATCAAGAAGGAAGGGAGATTGTTGGTGAAGGATGAGGTGAAGTCGCCAATGAAGGTGTCGAGCAAGGAGGGGAAAGTGCTGACGAAAGAGAAAGGGAATGCTAATGGCAAGGAACAGGGAAAGAGCGTGAATGGGAAGGAACGGGGTGTTACTGTTGGCAAGGAGGTTGGGAAAACTAATGGAAAGAGTTCTAAGGTGAAAGATGAAGACAGGGATTTATACAGGGAGAAGGAGAAAGGAAAGAGTCCTGCTGCCAAGAGTCCTGCTGCCAAGAGTCCTCTTGCGAAAACACCAGTGAAGCCGGAGAGTGCATCGAAATCAATAACCAAGGTTAGCCATTGTTGTATGTAAAGTTTTCTTTGGACAGCATGTCGTTGGAAGGTGACGGTGGATGCTGTTTTGCGTCGGTTTTATGCTTTTTAAGCAATATGTAGGAGTGTGATTTCTGCAAGGTGTCTAGTGCTGTGGAGAGTTCTCTTTGGGTAAGAGAGCCAAATCTGTTGAGATAAAACAGATTTTTATCATTATTTTATGAATTTCTTGTGCAATCTCAATGCGGGAGGTTGTAGACCACCACTTAAGGGATAGTAACCAACCCTATTTCCGTTCAAAGATGAGTGGCCATATATTTACATAACCAATTCGTGCCTACTTCGCTTGCTAATTGAAGGCTAATCACGCGCATGAATAGTCGAGTTGCTTTTGGTTACAGGGGTCAGTCTATAGGAGATGGAATCAGGTCCCTAATGGTTTCTTGTATCCTCTACCTTATTGAAGCTCTCCTAAGTTTCTGCCTGCTCAATTTTCAGTTTTAATGGATGAGATCGTCTTTGGCTCTGGGGTTAAATGTTTAAATGAATATTGCAGACTGGGGCATCGCCGACTGTGGGACAAGTCAGGAAACAGATGAAGACTACAACCACTACTATGACGGCCACCAAGACTGTGACGGAGCAGAAGAAGGAGAAGAAAGTGTTTGAGTTGCCAGGACAGAAGCATGATCCTCCGGAAGAGGTACATTGTTTGCATCGTTTTACTCACCAGCCTGTTTTTTTTTGTTTTTTGGGGGTTTCCGTGGTTGTCTTTCGATTTCGAACGCAGGTACTTCTGTTGCTGCTGCTTTGCCTCGACATATCTTCTAGAAAGTATGGCAAGCAGGATAAGCAGCTGGAATCTATCTTCTACCAATTGATTTAGCAACAGTTATGGCTGGTCACTTTTGGGAAGTTAGTTTGGACTTTAGAGGACTCAGGTGAAAAGCCGGCATACAGTTAGGGTTTCTTCGGAAGCCCCCCGTAGATGAAGACCCTGCTCCTATCTTCCGGGTGCCCTTTCAAGACCCTCATAAATCACAAACCCTTTATAGCAGAGTGAGTAGGGTTTGTGATCATGTTGGAACAGACATTAGGCTGCTTTTGGGGGGCCTAGTAATTTTTTCACGAGAAAGAGATCCGTATGGCTTGATCTCATTGAACCCTGGTTTTTGTAAAGACACTAGGGCCTCTATGCTTTGGATCAGCGTTTCTATTTTGGTGTTACAGTCTAGCACTATGACCACTCATATTCCTTTAGACTGGAGGGAGTGCCACACAGTGGTTCTCAGTGCAGGATGCATCGCCCAAAATAAAGTCGCTGGTTTGAGTAGGACTCTTGCGTTCGAGTGCATGGCGGGTTCTCTATGTTACCCTTCTGGGTTTCACTAATTGGAGTTGATATTGCACAACTTTTGTGCAACTTACTACTGCTGTGGTTCATGATATTCGACATCGTGGATGTAATTTTCATGCTGGTGCTGGTTCTTTGCAGAGAGATGCTTTGCGGATCTTTTACGCTACTCTCCGGGAACAGATGCCTGAAAGCGAAATGGCAGAAATCTGGTGGGTTTTCATATTGTCTTCGATTTTGAATTTTGTAGCTATATGTCCGGTAGTTTTGCGTTTCTTATCCTTGTGAGGTTACTGGAGGACAAGAGCCAAATCTGTTGAGATCACGAAGTAAGAGTTCTGTATGAAATTTGAAGTCCAACCCAGTGTATGTTTAGATGCGGTGTGGTTGGTATCAAGGTCAGTGTTGCAGTCGGGATCAGGTTCCTTCCTTTATTATATTTGTGAGTTTCTCTTTATCCATGTCAGCTTTCGGAATGTAGGTTGATGGAATATGGATTACTTCCTGCGGGTGAGGCACAAAAAGCGTTCCAGCGCAAGCAGAAACGGACGCAATCTTCCAAGCAGGGAGGCCCTGCAAGCAAGGTTTCCACTCCTGTACGACTATCCAACGGATCCCCAGGAGTGAAGAAGTCTACTCCCGTCTCCAACGGCAAGGGAAATCAAGTTGTTGGGAGTGCGGCCAAGAAAAAGAGACCCATTAACTCAGACAGTGACAGTGATGACTTCCTTCAAAACGTTATGACCAAGAAAAAGTTGAAGACCTAAATTTGGCCCTTCGCTTGAGAGATTTTTCCTTTTTTCCTTTTCCCTTTTTCCTTTTTTCTCTTGGAGAGCATGATCATTCTGAAATCGATTATCCTGCTAGTGAGATTTTGACGTCAGCTTATAGAGAGGTTGATTAGGAGACCGGCACTCGTAATCCCAGGGAAAGCAACGCAGAAAGTGCCCATGAGATGCATTGGAGCATATTGATCCACTGCTCGCTTTGCAGGAGAGGATGCTGAAGCATTGTAAAGTGTATATTGAAAAGGAATCACCTGCAGGATTGTTGATTTGATGGTTGTAAGGTACTTGCTCCTAATGTGAACACTGTAAAGCATTTAGTACTATATTTTTTATTTTATTTTATTTCAAAACATTCCTGAACTTCAGGGCTAGAGTCTGCCTTTGCTTCAGTTCCTTTCACTATTGAAATTTAACGAAAAGGAATCTCATGAATCTAGGAATAGATCTTGCAATGTAAGCCAAGAATGTTATGTTAGTTGAGAGTTGGGAATCTTTAAAGTGAAGGGATAATAATACGTATGCCTAGACCTCATATATGTCATAACATGGGCATCCTAAATGAACATGATAATGATGGAGTTCTCCATCACTAAGGTAGTCTCCTCTTAAAGTGACCATTTAAGAGCTGATTGCCTTTTGGAGGAAGCTAAACTCCTTAAAATAATTTTCATTTTCAGTAAATTTTTGTAGGAAGAAAAATGGAATTGGCATCTAATGCAAGTCGTTTCATTTTTTTTTTGGAACCTTTGTGGAATTAGTCACAAATTTTCAAAGTTGAAATGCACTAGCTAAGTCACTAAAATTGACCATCTCTTGAAAGGTACATTGTTGGTGCATTGAAGAAAGCATAATGTATTCCCATATCATAATCGCTTTTAAAGCATGGGTACTTTTAGAGCAAACTACCTTATGATGATATTGTGATGTGCATAAAAGCATTAAATTCCTTTGTTTCAAAGTCTCCTTGGAGGACAATTAGAAGTTTGAATAGGTTTTTATAATTTCAGTTTTGGTGTTTTCAACAAAAGAATGTAAAAAATTTGTTTTGAATTTAATTTATACAATTTTGCAAAAATAAAAGGTCAATAAAATTTAGGTTGCTTGTTGGAATAATCTTGTATTATGATTGTTGTGTTTTAAGTCCATCTTAGAACTAATATGGTTTAGTTTTTTCTTCCATCTTGTAACTAATTCAATTTAATAATTTATTTAAAGAATGGTAATCAAGCTCTTGTTTTTTGGTTAAAAAGTATTTGTAAGCCTTCAAATTAATTTTGCAAAATTATTTTTTCTTAAATTTGAAGTGTAGTGTGTGATTGACATATGCCCTACATCATCTTGTGTAACTTTTCCTACCTCTCTAATAATTTGTAGAAATCAAACCTTCTTTGCAGATTAAATATATCTGTCTAAAATCTTAGATTACTATAATATTTTGTGTGACTACTTGAAAGATTAGAGTTGTTCCTCTAAACTAAATATGCAGCTTTTAAAAGCTTCTTACTAATTCCTAGGAGCCTAAAATCTTTAGTCTCTATAATATTTTGTATGACTATTTGAAAGATTAGAATGGTTCTTCTAAACTAGATATGTAACTTCTTAGTAATTCCTAGGATTTTTCAATGTCTCTTATAGGTTCATAGTTTTCTTGAAGAAACTTCAAAACATAGATACATTAGATTTTTAGGGGGGGGGGGCAATGGAGGGTTGTTTCAGGCCCGCTCCCAATGCTATGAACTAGCAAGTGGTGGTCATAATAAAATATAATAAAATAATAATTTAAAAAATAATAATTTCATAAAATTTCATTTTTATTAGTATCTAATGTGGTAGTGGCTTTGCTACATCATCTTGCTGTTGTGGCCGAGTTCCCACAACCCTTTAAATAGCTGAATTTCACCTAATGTTGTAGATATTGAGGGCAAGATGAAGGAATCCTTAATCTTACCAACTCAAGTCTTGAAGCATTGTTTCTAAGCTTTGTACCAAATTATTAAGTAAAACTTTTAGTTTCTTTATATTACATAAAATACTCTTGACTTCGTGGATAGTTATGGGATTTATTGGGTTAATACTCAATAGGTATTGCATACTCACAATCATTCTTTTTTTTAATAGCCATGGAGTTTGTAGGTCAATAATTATTATAGATTCTTATTTTCATGTAACGTCAAGTTGTTGTATCTTTGACATATAGTGCAGGATCTTTAAATTAAGATTATTAAAAACTTGATGATTTGGCAATGCCAAGTGTAAAAGTTATAATTCATTCATCAATAAATGAACACCATATTCATTAAAATGAGAGATTGGAGACCTCTCAAAATAATCATGCTGATCTCGATCTAAAACATCAGTTTCCATTAAAATGAGAGTTTTGGTCTGAATTGATATAAAACCTTTCAGATTTGACCTAATATTGAAAGGTTTTATGCCAATTTAACTCGATTCGAGTTAAATTTACCAAGAATCGTTCAATGTTGACCTAAAATTGAAAGGTTTTCTGTTAATTTAACTCGAATCGAGTTAAATTGACAGAAAACCTTTCAATTTTAGCTGAATTGACATAAAACCTTTAGTTGATTTTTTTTTTAATAACCTGTCATTTCCATGGAAAACTCCCATTTTAATGAATATGGTGTTAATGTTGTTATTTGCATGTTCAAATTTTCTAAACTTTCTTCCAAGTGCTCATGCAAATTCCAATAAAAATTGATTTTGACTTTTAAAAGCAAGATGAGATGATTAAATACTAATAATTAAAAACTAAAATAAAAAACCATTTTTACGCTTTACATTATAAATGACAATTTTGTAGTAGATTAGTAGGCAAAAAATAGTCACACAATTCTAGGGGTCAAACAAAGTTTATACAATATGTATAATAACCTTGTTCTAAAAGCATCTAAATAAACATTTGTAAATGATTATTATCATTATAATACTATGATTTTTTATTAGATTTTATTAGAAATTGAAGAATTATCCCAATACATCTTGGTATGTATTTTATAGACAAGTTTTAAAAATTCTATTAAATCATAACACATTGCCATTGTTAAAACTCTCAAAATAACAAAGGCAACACTCTCTTATGTAATAAACCAACATCTCTACTTCATTTCTATGTCTTTTGTATATGAAGTAGATCTTTGATGTGGTCCTTTTAAAACATATAATTTATCTATGGTTTTAAAGTTGTAGTCAAAAAACTTAACCATTCAATCAAACTTCTATTTTACTAATCAAATCACTCTCCAAATCCATGGGAGTGGTCAAATCAATTAACATCACCCTCACTAACTAACACATATGTCTCAACTAATGCCCCCATCTTTACAAAATACTACTACCTTCGTTTGAAAAAAGTGTACCCATTTTTAATGGTAATTGCACTGAGATTGGATACTCTATTTCCAAATAGAATTAGTATAACCCTATCTTAGGCATGGTCTCTTCTTTATAAACTACTATAACCTTATCTTAGGTATGCTCCCATCTTTACAAATTACTGTAACCTTATTTTGGACATGATAAGAAAAATAAGTACTTGAGGTTATAGGAAAGGGATCTTAACTCCCAAAGGATCTAGTAGCATTTCTTGGTAGTATAGTTTTTTTGGTCAACTCTTTACAAACATTATCTTTAATTTTTTTTTTTGAAATTTTCAAGTAGCAACAAATTTCTTTCACATTTGACTACGTGGTTAGCTTCTACACTCTAAAGTCTTCTCCAAAATTAACCATTTAAAAAAAATCATCATGAAGTATTCTTTGGAAGCATATTTTGGAATTGATAAAGAACTGAAAGATGTAGACTTCGAGTTACAGATTTCATCTATACAATTAGATTCATCAATGCTATCACCAATAGTTTCTATAAATTTTGAAAGAAAAATTTCAAAATTCCTTTGAAATTCAATTACAAGCACAATATTGTCATTTTTTTAGTAGAATTGGTTGGAATGGATTTGAAATGAAATTCTCTTGATATGCTGATTTTTTGAAATTTTTCTTTTCTTTAAATGTATGACCTCATTTTTGCAAATCTAATTTTGAACTGGTCAATGCAATCTTGTCTTGGTCAACTACTTGATACACTTCCACATTTATAATTTTAGAAAAACATATACTATAATAACACCAAACCCAACCATTAGATAGGACAACTTGATAAAATATCTCCACAAATTAGGATGACTTTCACTCAAGGAGTAATGAGAAAGAAAAATGATATTCAATCTGTTCATTGGAGCACTCCCAAGTTTAAAAAGTTATTGTACAATATGTAGTTTCTTTCTCAACCCAAACAGCTCAGGCAGATTATAAAAAAATCACTTTTGTTTTATTTCATTTCAAAAGTGATTATTTCATTTTGTTCAAATCTAAGAATTTAATAGAAATCAATAACAATCTAAAACCGGATGGAGTTTATTCCGATTTAAAATTGGATAAATGAGGATAACAATCAAAGTCTATTGTGATTTACAGTTAGATAAGTAGGGATAAAGAAATAGGTACAAGAGAGGCTCTGTCACTAAAGCACTGCTTCATATTTGTGGCAGCAGAGCCAGCCAGCACCTGTTCCACCGGGTCCAGTCCACATGGCATGAATAATAAATAAAATTCTCTTCCTTCTCCAAATTTGGGTTACTTCTACGGAATAGTGCCCATAGGAAAAACAATCGGTTCTTTATTTGTCATCTTTCATGTCACATATGCCCAAATGAAAAACAGGTCTCACCCATCTTTCTTGTTGGGTCCCTAGTGTGATACCCAGGAGCTCTAATTGACCACGACATGCTTCCACTTCATTGAGTTCCTCAAATTTTCCTGTACAGTGGTAATCCTCAGAGAAATCTAAGAATATGACTTCGAAGTCTAAATTCAGAATAATACCTGTACTTTTTTGTGCAGAGCGTTTTACTTCGACGGATTGTCAACTATTACACTGAGACACTCTGCTCTCAGAGGCGTTTCTGAAAAGATTGCTTTCACCAAGTGTTGTACCTGAACAAAACATGACACGACATCATCTGACTGCCTAAATCAAAGACAATTCACTAGAATCCCCCGATAGGCACTGTGTCTACAGTGTCCTAACAAAAATATGACAAAAAGAAAGTTCAAATGTGGTTGAGCTTTGAATAACTACTCAACCCTACATCCAATGGAGACCCACACTGCTCCGGACCATGAGCTCGTCCATAGAATTATTCTCACACTGCTCTTCGAGTCAATGGGGACTCGAATTTACATAATACAAATGAATTACTGTGCACTACGTAATTCTAAGCCTCGTACCTCATCAGCTGAGAATCCACACGAAAGCAAATCTCCACTTTCCCATGACTGTGTGATCGGCCTCAAAGACATGTCCAGCAGGTCTGCAAATGTTCAAGACTAGCGCCTTTAGTAAAACGTAGCTCTACGAACGGACAATCTTCCTCTCACTACTCGTCGAGGTTTGGAACGATTGATGAGATAGGCGAACAATATTAAAAAGAAAAGAAGCAAGCAACTCGCTCTCAACTGCTTGAGGAAAACTCGACAATTATTATAAATAACTCCTGGACAATTATTCTGCAATGAACAAAATAGACTCAGGAACCCGACCTCTGCCTGTTAGCACTTATCCCAATCAGTACAGTGAACAGTACATTGACCATATGAATTTGACCAAGGACCGGTTTACAATTCTCCAGACAGTACTCGAGGACAAGCAAAAAGGTTTAGACATTGCTATTTGGAGTCCATAGGGACATGACGGCATGACATTCAAAAACAAATAGGCTAAATTAGCTAAATCTATTGACCATTCTCTAGACTGCAGGTATTTAAAGCACTCCACAAAATGGACAAACAAACAAGACCACTCATAAAATTTTACCATGCAAGCATAAATGGCATTATATCATTCTCAGTGAAGATTCTTTCTCCGTGACTGACCACAAAAAGTGTAAAACCCTTATGGACAGCTGCCCAATTTTTCAATCATGTTACTATATTTAGTTAAATATGGTGAAACGTCGAGTCCTCAAATGTAAATCCACCCTGATTGTCAACAAATTCTTGAACTGTCAAAATCCTTGAATGGGAAAATAGCATAATAAGAATTCTAGAAATAGAGCCTTGCCTGTCAACCGTAGCAGTTTACGCCAGACCGATACATTCGCAGGATCGCCATCAGTGTCATCTACCTCCTCGGTTGCTGGACCAAATAATGTTTTCATACTGGTAATCGCAGCAAGCATCAGTTCGCGTAGCTGCACACACAAGTGCATTCGCGGAAAAAACACTGTTGAATATATTATAGCTTGACATTCCACAAATAGTTAACAGAAGAAAGCTTCACAAAATGCTAAACCCAAAAGGACCCGGAATCCTAAATTGAGCCTCATGTTTTCCATGAGCAGTTTGAGTAGGTCATATGAGTAAGTACATTTGTTCAATTTTCTGGTGAAATTTTATGTGTTTGACCATGAAACCTACATTGCTCAACACGATTAGGTTACTGACCGGATTATTACCATATACTATGTTTCTGAGCTCCAATAGAGCATTACCTTTTCTCCTTCTTCGACAGAAATGTCGTCAAAAGCAAGTACGTCATTAATAAGACGAGAGACCACCGCATTCACGAGCTTGCCGAATGCTACTTCATACACACTTGCAGCAAGAACAGGTTGCCACACTGCCCGAACAGTCTCTAAAACATTCACTGCCTGGAGAACAATCATAAATTCCAGGATTGTTACCCTCTCAGCTTACCCAAAGTTATGAGAAGCAAAAACAGTTTCTCTTATATAAACTCTGCTTGGTGACAAGAATAATAGCATAACTGTCCATCTAGAACAGGTCATACTAGAAGTCACACTGCTAACTAATGGGCAGTATATTTGCACAAAAATTCCAATGACAGTACAGAATTTAAAGAACGGATACAGACCTGTCTGATTGCATGACTGCATGTATCATAATTTTTCCTTTGTTCGAGATACTGGAAGCCGTTTGCCTTGTGAAGAACCTGCATGAATTTACAAGAGTCAAGTACCCAGTGGCACTTCACTGATGCAGTGATACAAACAGATTTGGAATGCATTTGAAACAAGACATTAGGGTAGGATAAGGAAAATGATAGGAAGTGATATGGCATCAAACCTCCATGAGGTCCACAGT
This sequence comes from Antitrichia curtipendula, assembly GCA_951230915.1. NCBI lineage: Eukaryota > Viridiplantae > Streptophyta > Bryopsida > Hypnales > Leucodontaceae > Antitrichia > Antitrichia curtipendula. The sequence continues at coordinate 41,070,426 of OX579634.1, forward strand.
AATTAGATGCATTTGCTTCTCAAGAATTTCGCGACCCAACTTTTGAAACAAAGGAGCTAAATCCACGAATGACATGATTGCCTGGACATTTGAAGGAAGAGCTGGATAATACTGTACAACAACAACACTGTATCAGCCCACCATAAACAATATTTGGTCATGTACCCCCCCTGGTTGCAAAATTCTGGTACATAAAAGATGGCTATTCAAAACTACTACATTCATCCCTTAAATATATTCAAGTGACACGTTTAACTCTAGGGCCAATACTCAAGAGTAACACCATAAAGATTCGTCAAGTGCAGATACCAAAGCTAAGAGTCTAAATATCAGCATCCATAACAGATAGTCGGCAGGATAAGAGCTCAGACCTGGAAGTGAAGATAGAGGACATGTTGAGCAACGTGAAAACAATCATTGTGGCACAATACAGCAATTTTGTGTATACTATTTAACTGCTGCATCACCTGCACAAAGACAACATACAAAATGAAAAGCATTAACGGGAGTGTAGAGATCCAACGAAATTTATCATGCATCCCGAAGGAGCTACAGAATCTTGAATCCTTAATCCTCGAAATTAGATCAAGACAACTACATAAGCATTAAAAGGCTAATAGAGATGATACCCGTAACCAGGTCTCACCAATCGTAATGACTGACCTTTACAGGAACAATAGCAAGGTAAAGAAGTATGGCATCCCAAGCACCAAGGTAGAGCTCCATTGCTATGGCGGAACTAGACTCGGACGCATCCTGCAGCCACATAGATTTAGTTGAGTTGGAAACTAAACCCATCATCAAATCTAGTATTGCTTTCTTCATTATTGACACAAATAAACCATTACATTAAATTCAGTAGGTACCAGTACAACAACGGGCCTCTTGATTGATTTCATAGATGGAAGAGGTCTGGAAGTAATAATGTGCTACGCTTAACAATGAAACAAATGAATACTTATAAGTCAAAGCAGACAAACTGTTAAGAGCACGCTCCTACACACAGATGCGATGGAATTCATCCTGGTTTGCGTGTAGTAAGTAATCATACGACTATTCAATCAACTGAAATTAACTTCTAATGACCAAATGACCAAATTTAGCCGCTTCCATACCTTTAGAAGTTGAAATAAATCATTTAGGAAGCTTCAAAAGTTGTGACAATAGAGAAGAAATCATATCCTATATTTTTGAACGATAAGAAATATGCTTCGAAAGTTACTATAATCGACTATTAACTTCCAATGTGGAGTTTCTATATTTAGCTTGGGTACTTAGGATAATGACTGTAAATAGTAGGCACACATGAGAATCACGTGAGAGTTGAACCTGCAGTGTTTCATGTACTATCTCCAGGAGCTGCTTCACTGTGAGGGTAATGAAACATGCCTCGGTCTGGAGCAACGATATGTTGTCGCTGCCATCCGCGACCTGTACGGGCTCCTCTTCTTGATTGGCCTAAAAATTCAGAGAAATCATCGTTTAGAAGACTATGACTCGATAAAATCTAATTTCTTTCTGAGGTGCACTACTGAAATCATGAATCCATAAATCTATCACCACAGGCGTCAAGTAGAAATCTAAGCGTACAAGACATACTTGCAAGTGCAAGTATCAACCTGAAATACACATTCAAAACAGAGAGACGAAACCCTTCACAGAAGATGAACTCGAGATTTTAGTGCGGCCACTGAATGCACCACCCAGCAATTGTATTAAAAACATGTTGAGATTATTCGGACCTCCCAAGCACTTTGAGGTTTCTGAAAGAACAAACATATACCCTAAACAGTAAAACCGTGAAGGGGGACACAGAAGAAGAATAGACCAGACATACCACATGAGATTTATAATCAGATTTTATCAGCAAATCACGTGCTCTTGCCATGACAGACTTCCTCTTCTTAACAGCAAAATGAATTTCCACGTCGGATGAGAAGCTGCGAAGCTTATCCCCACGAGATTCATCCCAGTCTGGAATCAGGCCACATCTACCCAAGGATGTCTCGAACTCGGCAGTTGCCTGTGCCAACTCCTGAAAGCTAGCGAGCTCTGAAATCTCAATAGGGACGGCCTGCACAAGCAGCAAAAGCAAACCTTATTGGGAGGTAGATCCCTGTTGGGAAAATCTAATATTTTTCTGTGGCACACTCGACCGCCAAGACCGAGACGAAGACAAAACAGTCTACAATAGATCATGGCACGGCCGAAGATCTATCTAGGAGACCAGAACAGCTGGTCAAATAAGCTTGTGATAAGGCATACTCTAAATATTGACGACACAACAGTGAGATTTAAACAAAAAGTAAAGTTGATGAAAGCGAAATAACCAGTCTAAAATCCCAAAGTGAACCGAATTGCAGGCCACCGAACATAGTAAGTACCTTGCCAAGGTAGTTTGCAGTAATAGACTCTGTCAATTGAGGCCAAATAACACGGCCTAGAAGCGCCATCCATTCATCATTATCAACCAGCAAGTTGGTCCGAAGAAACTTGAACACTCGAAGCAGCTTCGCAAACATCTCCGCGTGTCCCATCACAAGTGTCTGAAAGATTCTGCTCAATATTAGCCATACGTTCACTCAATATTGGATGCGTCAAGATCAAAGAGTCATGGTTTGCAAATGACCAATTCGATTGATCATATTGCGAAAAGCATAATTCAGATGGGGCCAAATTGCATACCACCAGAACGAATGAAGATCATTGCATGTGCAGGTCAAAAAATAAATAAAATTCTTTAAAAGAAAGCTCCCATATAATCCACATAAAACAGACTATAAAAACATCATGCACAATTTGAACCTTTTGGTCCATTTGGGGTTAACGGTCAATATAGTTGAGGTTTCTAATAGAGCACCAGACAGACAAAAGAGAGGTATTGTCGGCACATTATGAGGTCGATATGAAGGTATCAAATAATTTACTTTTTCCCGGATGCTACTGAGATATGCGAGACCAAACAGAACGAAGTAGTCCAATTCAAGATTGAGAGTCTGACACTCTTCACTATCCATATATTGGTAGCAGAAGGCGAATCTAGTAACTCGAAAATTTCAGATAGTGTATGCCAGTTGATCACATGAAAATGGACGGCAAGATGTCGATTACCTTGCTCGTACTTGAATTCCAGCTGATAACTGCTCTCCCTTGTTGATCCAATTCTTTGGCATCTACTGCAAATCCAGGATCTTGAACTATAGGATCTATTATTTGCTTGAAGAGCGAGTCTGCTGTTCTAGCTAGCCTGGTGTCCAAGATTCCTATATTCTGTTCCGCAAGAAAATTGAGAGTTAGCAACGAGATCACCCTTGGTTTACCACGTGGGAATAAAAGTGAACGTAATGCTAGCATAGTTTATTCTTCAGTTCAAAATGGTATCAATAAGCGGCAGGAGTTCAGAAATTCCATTTCAACACATAGACATTTACGACAATCAAAGCGATCCAAATCGAATAAGTGGTTCAATTTCAGAAGGCTCTAAAGTAGTAGCACCAAAGGTACAGAAAGTTGCTTGCATACATGCATTGCAGAAAGAATGGCGCTTAGTTGCACTTCATTAACGTTCACTCCTGCCTTGCTGTCGCTGCAAGAGACATGGGAATAGATGCAAAGCTCGCAGTCGTGTAAGTTTATTACAACGGCTTTGGCAAACACCTTCTCCAGGAAATTTCCAAGCTGCAGATAACCAAGATCAGGAAAAATTAAGGAGGATACCTAATTGTGACAAGTATCTCAATGGTAACACCCGATAACCTTGGAGGATGAGTATTAGCTTTGAGAACGAATACCACCTTAACATCAGATTTTCATGTTTGATTTTAGGTCGCCTACCAGTCAAACCTTTGAACCTTACTAACTTTTGCACATAGTACCAAAATAACACATTCTTTGATGCATTGGAATCCTCTGTGAGATGCTAACAAAAATTTATATATTCATTTGCCTTATCCACAGAAATCTCACGGAGTTTATTTAGATCATTGGCGAATTAAAAGCATCCCAAGTCATACATCCACACAAGGCCATGCAATCGAAACGAAAACCCCAATCTCATACCTGAGCATAACACTTCGCCCACTCGTCTTCCAAAAGACGAAACGCCTGCACATTCTCCCCTTTCCCCTCCTCGTCATCCCTGTCTCCAGTCCACTCCCCCGGAAGCGCCAGCCATTCCCGAATCTCACACAGTTTCGTCCCCGACTCCACAAACTCCCCTCCATAAAACGCCCTCTCCGCCGACTTCAAACCCTCGCGCACTCTCGCAATAAATTCCACGGCAGCAAGATACTCCCGCTTCTCCACCTGCTCGTTCCGCAACTGCTCCGCCGTGACTGCCAATCTGCAGATCTCGCTGTCAAAAGGAACCTCTCCGTCAAGACCTTCCAAGATCTTGTTCACGTCGTACGCAAGCGTCTCGACTCCTCCGCTGGCGACGTGTGCATCTTCGACTATGCTCTGAAATTGCTCGTAATTTGAAGTGAGAATCTCCCGGAGTTGAACTTTGAGCTGGTCCGATCTGCTGTGCAGATTCTCAGAGAGGATGCGAAGATCGGAAGCTGACAGAGGAGCGGAGTTTTCGGTCTTGGATCCGAGAGAAGAAGTTGTGAATTCTCGCAGGTCGAAACCTGCGAGGGATCTTTCCATCATTGCGAGTGAAAACTAAAATCGTCTCCGCTAGAGTTTGCGATTCATATTTGTTGGGTTGTGCGTGAATCTCACCTATGAGACATCTTCGCGGAAATCAAAACCTAAAAATATTGAAAACCTATGCAATGACTCTGGTTTGGAAACCCTAATATAAAGAATGGTGAAATCATTCTTTGTCTAACATTGCGATTGAAGACTTGAAACTGTCGCCGCTAGAGTTTGCGATTGTGCAGGAATCTGTGAGACATTTACGGGCACTCATCGAAAACCGAAATTGAATGACTTGTTCGGAAACCCTAATATGAAGTATCGTGAAATCATTCCAAAGGAGATTGAGTTGCCTTGTGTCGAAGAAGAAGAAACCGACTCCGGCAGGTTCAAACACGAAGTGAAAAACGAAGAGTTTGTTGGGAGTAGTTCTCTTAACCATGCCACGTGGCAAATATAGAATTTAGCTGTGCCACGTGTCATATATAGAACTTAGATTAATTTGCTGAAAGTTTGCATGCAACTAGAATTTGCCACCTCATTCATATTCATACTATATAAAAAGTCCATTTGGAGGTTTGGTAAGATATATTGCCTATTTCAAGCTAAAATGTATAACTTTAGTATTTTTTAGCATAAATATAATCTTCTAATTTAATCCTATATGAAGACATTGCAGACTGCAAAGGTCGAATGGATGACTTCATTGTTAACTATAGAAGCAAAGAATGCATCCATTAGTTCAATAATTAAAGCATTTTGGTCACTACTTTGGTTATGGGGGATTGTATTCTTCTAATATTGACTTGAAAAAGTCAACAATCTTATATGTAATTGTTGGAATCTTGAATATAACTTAGAATGTTATTATTTGTACAACCATAAATTATAATTCTACTAAACAAAAAAAATTAACTCTTAAGAATGATGGGCACAACCACAATACATTTATTATAATTGATTTTAATTTAAAGTCTCATTTAGGTTAAATTTATTTTTTCAAGTCAATATTCTTATAGTTACAATACAATTGATATAGGATCAATGTTTTTTTTACAACAGGATAACATAGTACATGTATCTGTAGTTATATGACATCAATATAACATCATCAGTAATCCATATCAATAACTATACGATCCATGCATTGTACCATATTAGTATCCATATGTCATAACATACTAGTTAATCATGTATATTCTGTTAATCCGTATATGGTATCTATATATAAAAATTGGTTTTGGTTTTGGGTAGGGATGGGTAGGGATGGACAAATCAGGTGTTCTCTATGTATATTGTGCCATTGTATTTTATATATAGAATCAACTTCATTGCCATAGGGAGGGGGGGTCCTACTAAAATCTACAGCTGAGTTGTTTTTTTAATCTATAGGGGAGGCAAGGGCAAAACTACTTGCTACTTTGGGGCACATTGTGACCCTCTAATAAAAAAATAATTATGCATCATTCACATGCTTGTAGCTCCTTCAAATAAATGATATATCATTTCTCTTTCTCTTAAAACTTTAAAAAAAAAAATTTCACGCCAATATCAGCCTTATTGCACGTTGCTAATAAGCATCCTCAACAACATTGACATTGGTGACAACAAGGGTCTAGTCTAGGTGGTACTTATTCAAGCATTGCCAGCCATTGTTCTTCCAAAAATGGTCAAGGAAGTGTTGGTGATGATATGATGAATGATGGATGGAGAGAATGGTTTTGATATTTGGAGGACCTCAGATTTGAGTTGCTCAGAAATCATGGTTTGCCAACTTACATGGAGATTCATACTCATGACTATAAATCATCAATATTATTACATTGGCATAATTATAAGCAACAATATTTGTCACATTTGTCCACAAATTAAAGATTACTTGTTTCGAGAACTTACTGAAATTAGGCGTTGCAGGTGAGCTGATACGTGGAGCAATGCCGCTGCTCTTCATACGATTTGCATCCATGATGTTTATCCTGCAAGATCAGAGATTCAATAAGGTCGAACCACCCATTCTTGATCAAGGACCTAATTGCGATCAAATGTAAAGACCGTATTCATTTTAGAACTTAAATGTTCTTACACCATAGATAGCTTATGGTTTGTTGACCAAAACCTTAAATTATCTATGGTGTAAGAACATTTAAGTTTTAAAATGAATACGGTCTTTACATTTGATTGCAATTAGGTCCCTGATCGAGAATGGGTGGTTCGACCTTAGTCAAAGCAGTCACTCGTTTTTCTTGATCAGGAGCTCTCACAATCAAAATAATCATGCAATGCATGGTCTACATACCTCACGCACTGCATCGCAGCGTCCTGAAAATGAATTAACAAGCTTTGTTGTTTTCAGATTTTGAATACAAACTTCTCCTTGATGTCCGTAGAACTGCTCTTCCGCCTTGGTTGTGAATTGTGTACAAATGAGAACTGGATTTATGGTAGAACCACCCATTACCAACCGGGCATCAATAATCAACCTGTAGGGTGCAACTATTTCCAACCAAGGCTGGTACAGATTCCAACCATAGTTTGAAATGTGATTTTTTTTCTTTTGCAAGGTTGGCACTATAAAGTCATGACATGTGTCCTGATTTAGTGAGCAAGAAAGCAAGAAGCAATGAGTGGGAAAGTAGTTATGGAATGGTCAAAATTGGAAGACTCTATATCATTGGTATGGGTTGAGGCCAACTTTTAGCTTCTAAAATTCATAGTAAATTCAGTTTAAGGAAAAAAATCATGAAAACTTGACAATGCCCATCATTTCTATCTTCCTACAGGACTGTAAATTCATATTGCCTTCTACTGCTCCAAAACATATGTGAAATTGCTTAAGTGGTCGACAATGGGTGGTTCTATTATACAGTTGCCAACTTCAAATCCTTACATACATCTCTGCAAACCTTGCCTGTTGCATGGCTACACTTGTTGTACGTCTCCTTCATAGCTACAGATTTTTTTAAACTTAAACGTTGTCTTATCTTAATCGACCTTCTTGAGTCCATTTAAGTTAAAATGGTTCTACCCACACGAAATCTATGTTTCCCAAAGAAGCTAGTCCTACGGTATTGCCGCCGTCTGTCACTGGTGCTTAAAATATTGTGCCATTATAACTCAACTCAACTATGTTCTTAGAAGCTGCCACATTGGCATCCCCGTAGGCTCGACCATTACTAACCTCTACAGGTATGAATTCGAGTAGAAAAAACTGGAAACGAATGCACAGTAAGTCCGCCCTTTCCAATTGGTGCAAACGTACCCTTAGTTGGATATTTGGGTCGCAATTGTACATTGGGTCAAAAGCAAATAAGTACTTTTAAACAAAAAATTTAAACACAATATTCAATTCATTACACAATATTTCAACATTTGAATTGTCTCACTTTGTTTTGGAAGTCGTTGATTATTTGTGTTATGAATTGTGTAGACAAGCTCTTCACATATATATATATATATATGAGGCAGTAGTAGGTAAAACAAACAATGTGGGATATAAAAATTAGAATTAGAGGAGTTCAATTGCTCATAGTTAAATCAAATTAAAATAGGAATTGTATTTGAAATAGAATTTCAAACCTCATTGAAGTTTAGTACAATAATTTTTCTCAAAAAACTTTGAACTAAAAAAAGTTGGAAAATCAAGTTAAATTTCAAATTCAAAAATCCATTACTTTGAGATCTATAGCCTCCAATCAAAAGGATGTTTGAAAATGTCATAGAAAATGTCTCTTCTAATCTGTCTTTGAAATTTGTCTATAACTTTTGATTAGAGACTACTAAAATCTCAAACAAATTTTTGGTTATGAAATTTAATTTAATTTTCTAACTTTATTAGTTCAATTTTCTTTTAAAGTTATTCTACTATATCTAAATGAGGTCTTAAATTTGATTTCAAATACAATTTTTGCTTTAATTTGACTTAATTATCACAGGGAAGTAGGAGGGGTTACATGTGGAAAAAATTTGACCATTACCACCTCTTTACCACCTACTAAGTGGTATACTACTATGAGTTTATCACTTAAAAGGTGGTAATGGTCAAATTTTTCCCACATGATAATCCCTCCTACTCCCCTTGTGTATGAATAGTTGAATTCTTATTAATTTTAATTTTCATATCTCACATTGTTTGTTTTACCTCCTACCACCTTATATGTAAATAAAGATCTTTGGCTTCACAATTCACAACACAATCATAACTAACTTTCAAAACAAAGTGAGATCAATAATGTTGAAATCAATAATCTCAATGAACTGAATGTTGTTTTGTTTAAAAATACTTATTTTGCTTCTAAACCATTGTATTGTTGCGACCCAAATATCCAACTAAGTGCATTTGAATTTTTTGATAGTTTTCGGCACTTGTCCCTTTAGTTACTAACTGAATGTGGAATATTCTACATCATTCTATTCTAGAAAAGACAATACTACTAACTATTACTAAATGTATTGTTTGTACATCTTGGTATCTATCCTCATCTCTCATGTTTAAGCCTTTAGAAGCCTTTGCTTTTAGTGTTGCTTTTAGAGTGAAGATCTTTACTTTCCTTCACACTCATCAATCACAACATTTGTTATAAATTTTCCTCATACGTTAAGTACCTCCCATTTGCAAAACAATCAATGCAAACTGAGCCCTATCAAAACACTGAACATCAAACAATGGAATGAGTTAAGGTAGAAGGCTCAGAAATCGCTCATCTAAGGGCCGGTCCTCCTTTTTCATGTATTTCCTTGGATCGGAATATTTTCAATTCATTTTTCAGACATAGAGAAATTAGATGAAGAATCTAACACAAGTGGTTTCATTTTTTTTGAAGCATTTTTGAATTACTTGTGAGACTTTGCTTAAATGGGGTCTGAAATTCTACTTTGACCATGAAAATTATGAAATGTACAAATCAATGAGATTGGAAATTCAAATTCTACATATTAGTTAGATTTAAGACTCCGAAGTCTAATTTTTATTTATTGATTATGCACTCTAAAATCTACATTAAATTTAGACTTTAGAGGGGTCATTGCAAGAAAGACCGGCCCTATTTTCTGTTACAATGATGGGGTACCTTCTTGTCATCTTCTATAGCTTTTGAAGCATAAACCTCATGAACTTGAAATTTTTATTGGAGATTTCTAACTTAATGTTAATCAGATCCCTTATTTTTTAGAAATTAAAAAAAAAAAAAATTTATATCTAAAAATCATTTTTGTTGATTTGTCATAATACGAGGTTTAGGATTTTTTACTACATTAGGAGTCCTCAAATTTAATGATCTGTAGATGAAATTTCTGTGGTCTATTTGCATAGTAGGAAAGCATATTTCTACCAAAAGAAATCTTATCATATATTATTTTGTGTCCTCCTTATGAGTGCAAACAACACTCTTAGTAAGCACAATTTCTAAACAATGAAGATGGTTCTAAGATCAATCTTTTGGGGAAACCTTATCACTATGACTATGAACTCTTTCCAAATGTACAATTTTCAGGGGTTTATTTATTTTTAATTCTATTTTTTACAAATTAAAATATAAAACTATAGTAAAAATACCTATTTTCATGAGATTTTGCACTTTCCTAGTTCTCCTACTTAGAGAATTTTTTCTATGCTTTTCCTCTATAAGGTAACTTTTCTTTAAAGGTGTATACATTGAACATTTGTCTTACATTTAAAGAAAAATTCTAATTATAAAGTGCTCCAAAAATAAAACAAGTACTGTACACAACGCTACAAAAAAAATGCACAATCTTTTTTGCAATGACTTAGAGGCATAAGTCTACATTCTTGAATATTAAATTTCATAAATTGATTTGATTTAGAGGTGGGGATATCTTCAAATAACAATAAAAATGCACAAATTTTTCCCTTAGAGAATTCATTATGATGACTACATTCCTTGTATTTTTTTTTAGAATTGATTGTTGGAGGAGATTTTCATTACAGTGTTTGTAGAGACACTAAAAACGTCTTCGTAATGTTATAGTTTTTGGCTTGTGGAATTTTGCCAATTTGATGAAATTGACATTTTCTTCAAATTTGTTGTGTGATTCTCACTAGTAGAAGACATGCTATAAATGACTACCTTCAAATGACTAGAAATTGTCCACAATGATACTTAGTAAATGACTCATTATAGACACCTTTTAGTCATTGCAGTAGAAAAAAACTGGCCTTTGTGGAGGATCATTTGACTTTTGGAAAATGTGCAAATCCATGGGGGGGGAGAAATTGTTTTGTTTTGTTTTTCAAAAAAAATATTGAGAAAAATAAAAAATATTTAGTTTCCAATCCTATGCAACACACCAGATGATCATGTAGACAAAAAAATAAATTTAAATAAATTTTTTTCCCTAATAATTGCACATTTTCATTCTGTCAAACGGCCCTATGCAAGGTCTAGATTTCCTCTAATGTGGACAGTCATTTAGAACATGTTTTACTACTAGGCTTTTTTCTTACAAACTGGCCAATTTAACCCCTAAAGTTCTTTGACTATGTTATTAACAAAAAATCTGCAAAACTGTCATTTCTTGTATAAGTATCAAATTTTGAAAGAGACTCGAGGAAAGAGAACATTTTTGGACACATGTACTTGAAGGATTTATAATACACTAGTTTGAGAAGATGTGGAAATTTTTTTAGAAATTTCCACCATAAATATTGCAAGATATTAGCGTTTGAAGTGACAAAAATTCTTTTTTTGGCCCTACAAAAAATCGGGTAGCTGCACTTCACAAGGTAAAACCATTATGAAAAAATGTCCAAAATGGTTGTGCTTTTTTGGATTCATTCTTCAAGGCAAGTTGGCTACATGCTTGGAAAACTTCAAATGATTTAGAATTGTACAACATATAGGAAAAAAATAGTAAGTAGAAAAAAATAGAGAATGATTTAAAAGACTAAACTGTTAAAAATTTAGTTATAGAGTTGAAAAATATCAATACCAAAGGTTGAAATGTTGTAACAAAAAATTTACATCTTAAGATTCTATTCTTTTTCCAAAAGTGTTGAAAATTGAGTTGAATAAAGGACTTCAAAGTTTATTTTAGAGTAGAGAATCCATAACTCCCCACAAACTAAAACTCTTCATAACTTTCATGTCATTAGTCAAAACGGATTGATTTAAAGCTTTCTACATACATATATAAATATAGAGAACCAATTGTAAATTTTTGTTTATGAAAAAAGTGATTTCTTTTGTGATATGTCTAGATTGCCCAGTAAAGAAAAAAACCTATATAACATACAATAACTTTAAAACTATATAATAAAAATTTATGAAAATTGTTGGGCCTTAAAGAAAATCCTCATTCCCATGTTGTGTGAAAATATCAAAGGAAAAAAATAAAATCTCCATTTGTAGTGAGCTACCCCAAACTTATATGTTGCAAAATAACGCAGCTTGATCCTTTAGAAGTTGATACATACCAATCATATTACATATTTGGAATTAATGTTTTTTTTGTTTTTTTTTGTAACATAATTGAACCTAGTTGTGAGTTGTGACTTGTTTACAAAACTATTCCATCTAGACTCTTGCCTAAGTCTTATGAATACGAAAGTCTATGGTCAATTTTGGATATACCTACGTACGACACATTAAAAATTCATATTTTACTATACAATGTTCAAAAAATGTATACAATGAGAATCTAGAATCTTTTGACTTCCAACAAGATTCAACATTAGTTAGAGGCAATTTATAATTGTGAACAAAGCTCAAAAACTACTTTGGTCAATATTAGGTGCATTAACCTTGGATAGTATATATCGGTGTTATTCAATCAATGTAACAAGTGAATGTAAGATTTACAAACTTTTTATAACCAAAATGAGATTTTGCATTCTTGGGCAAGCTGAATTGGCTTTGAATTTCTAATTAATTTAAAAAAAATATTTAGTGTAACAACTAGTCCCCATCATCTTCATGTCAAATTTTGTTTCAAGAGGTTCCTATAATTATTGCAAAACTAAGCTATAAGATATCTTTGCTTGGAGAGAAAACTTGACTACTCAATCTAGACTATAAAGAAATTTTCCGACTTCTTCTTTTCTCAAACATGCAGTCATTGTTGTCAGTGCAGTCATTGTGGACAAGTCATTTATACCCCCATTTTCTTGTAGTGGATGGACAATTTTGTTAAAATGGCAAAATTTCGTAACTTTGGTAGTTTTCACAGTTCAAACCGACTGCTTTGAAATGTTCAACTGTCCTAGATTTCCTAAATCTATACCAATCCTAGATGTACAAAATCTATATCATAAATGATGCTTTCAGTGTTCAAACCATGCGGTTCAAAATGTACATCAGTGTTAGATTTTTGAAATCTATATGCCTCTTAGATGTCACTTTCACAGTTCAAAGCGACCGCTCTGAAAAAGGCACCCGGAATACCACCATTTTAACAAAATTGCCCATAATGGAATTTTTTAATCATTCTATTTTAATTGATGAAATGAAAACTATGGCAATTTTCATTTTGCAAGTTACACTTATATCATCTCCTCATGAAAATAATATTTGAAGTTCATTTGTGCACTCAATTTTTCATAGTTTTAGGAGGGTGTAAAAAAGCAAAACCATAGGATGTAAATTGCTTAGTACAACACTCTCACAATAGGGATCAATTTTTCTAAATTATTAGAGTTAATCATAAAGTGAGTGCAATAAAGGACCAGGACGAAACTCCTTGAAGCACTCAAACTTGGTCCGATGGAGTTTGGTGCTGAATTTCTTTTGTACTAGTCTTAGTTGAACCTTCCTCTGACACCCCTTCCTTCTACAAAGGGGGTTTCACTTTACAATTAACTCTATCCTTTTGAGTTTACAAGAAAATTTCGTAACAATCACAGTCAAATCTGAGCAGCCTGGCTTCGACTTAAACCAAGGAACATGGTTTAGTGAAATAGCATTACTGAGTGTGGTCATTGCAAGATCATCAAACACGAGAGACGAAGGGACTTTGGAAAATTGAAGATGTCCATTCACATTTGATGGAATATTGATTTATAGATCAGTCGTCCCACATTCTCCAAACCATGTTGAGAATTTGAAGTGATGTGAGTATTCTAGCACTGTACAGTACCCGGCAACTCTGAATCGTCCACCCCATTCTGCCATTCAAAAGAACTTTGAACAATATATATTATGATTGAAATTTTTTGTCTTGCATGATCAACAGTCAATTCTTATGCACTTCCAATCAAGCATACCAAATTTGGGTTTCAAAAAATCAAAATTCTATTTTTGGTGAATTATTACACTTAAAATTCATAGTTTTATATGATAATTGATTGAAAATCGTTGGTGATTAATTTTTTTAATTCAATTGCGACAATATATAGGAAACATTTACACGCACATCTTTCCTTCAATAGGCATTTCCAAAAACTTTTAGAATTTCCTCACAAAGGTTTCAAAGGTTGTTGTGACAATGTCCAATTTTTGAAAAATAGATATTTCTTTATTGTAATTAGATTTTTCTATTTGACCTTCATATTGTTACTAATTTTGTACATTTGAACATGAATGTATAGTTGTTTTGCCAAAATCTAATTACAATAAAGAAATATCTATTTTTCAAAAGTTGGACATTGTCACGACAACCTTTGAAACCTTTGTGAAGAAATTCTAAAAGTTTTTGGAAATGCCTATTGAAGGAAAGATGTGCGTGTAGGTATTTCCAACATATTGCTGCAATTGAATTAAAAAAATTCATCATCTATATTTTTCAATGAATTATTGTATAAAATCATTAAAATTTAATGAAAGAATTCACCAAAAATAGAATTTTGATTTTCTGAAATTCAAATTTGGTATGCTTGATCGGAATTGCATAAGAAGTGAATGATAATTATGCAAGATGAAAAATGTTAACCATATGATACATTCTACAATTTTCTTTTGACTGGCAAAATGGAGTGGACGATTCGTGCTTGCCGGGTACTGTACAGTACAGTCTAACCATCACTGATTCATGATCGACGATTGCCCGGCTAATTAACAAACAGGGCGTTGCAAGTACGTCTAGATGTCTAAAATACACAGCCGGTGAAGCTGGAACTCCTGTAAGGGCTTATTATTCTCCACCGCGATCGACTTGGGTATCTGTTTCACAAACGGAACAGTGCATGCACGATCAGACAGCAGTTCCCAAAAAGTCTAGATACGTAAATGGACATATTCGAGGAAACGCTGCTCAGAATAGGCAGAGCTTTAAATAGCTTCAAGGAATATAACTATAATCGTCCAAGTCCTCAGAGCTAGCTATATACAACTATGAATATAAGGCCCAGGATCACACAAGTGCCTAGAGCTATAAATAAGTATTTAGAGCAAGTGACCAAGGCTCTGAAAACTAAACTCGGACTGGTATATACTATATAGATCTGAGGTTTCAACGGAAGTTTGCAAATTCAATGGAAATTCCTTTCCAAATCACGAAAATAGTTGGAGTTTGGATCATTACCTGAAAAGCAAGAGCGCCACCTCGAAATTCAAGCTCTGCTTTCCCAATCTAAACATTGCATTTACAATAAACTTCCATTTCACCAACAGCTCCGTCCATTCAATATCCTTTCCACCGTCGTGATCAAATCACGCCATTGAACTCGTTCCAGCTCAAAATATTCAAGCACATTGCCCAGTCACCCCATCTCTTCAACAACCTTGACAACTATTTCTACGAAAACATCCGAAGTGCCGATCGAAGCTGCAGAAGTGCAGGCAAAATCTAAACCAGGGCCACTCAAAGCGCCAGCTCTGCCAAAACTAACATCCCGAGAAGTCTCCGCGTTCACGCATGCCGCAAGCTCATCCTCGTCCCCGACTCTTCTTTGAGCTTGGCCGCCTGCGTCACCACAAACTCCGGATTCCTGAAACACATCAAAAACTGCACCAACCGATAGGCGTCTTCAAAGTTCGACACCGGCCCCAAGGAGACTTGCATGCACGTAAACTCCGCCACTCTCTCCTGAAACACACTCAAATTCTTCTTCCTCTGACTCGGCGGCCCCAACAAATTCGCCACTCCAGGATTCACTGGCACCGAGCCCACTCCTACCGCAATTCGGTACTTCGCCGCAATCTTCTTCACCAACATGGGCTTGATATGCTCCCCAGTACAGTCCAACACATTAAACGAGACGATGTTCCCCCGATTCTCCTCCGTGAACGGACTGTACACATTCACCAAGTGCCAAAACTCATCCTCATGTCGTAAGGATTTCAAGTTATGCACTATCCACAGCGAGAGCGCTTTCACTCGTTTGTTCACAGTGGGGAGTCCCAGTGATTCCAGGTGTTGTAACCCGAAGTTCAGACTAGCGAAGAGGAGAAAAGGGGGGCTTTCATCTTCACAAACAATATGGTAATCTTCACCGTGCCAGTAAGGCACTTTGGAAGTTAAAGTGATGGTGGTGTCAGACTCGGTGAATTCGGTTTCAGGGATGCGGTTGACGGAGACGCAGAAGGAGGAGCGCTTGATGAGGACGAAGCCCATGCTGGAAGGGTAGCCGACCATGTTTTCGAAGGAGCCGATGACGAAGTCCGGGAGGTGATTTGAGAGGTCGAGAGGGGCGGTGGGGATGAGAGTGGAAGCGTCGAGCAGGACTTGCCAGCCGGATTTGTGGGCTTTGGAGATCCAGTCCAGGGAGTGTTGGATGCCGGTGATGGAGGATTGGGCGGGGTAGATGAAGAGGCTGCCGGATGGATGGAAGAAGCGGCGTTTGAGAAGGGGAACGAGATTGGATTTCGTCATGCAGAAGTCGTTTTCTCCGAGGGGAGCGAGGATTGGTTGGCCGCCCACGGCCATGGCGGCGTTGATGAGCTGGAAACACAACACAACACATGTTACTAACTCAAAACATCACATGTTGCAGAGATGCTAGTAATGCAAATAGCACAAAAGCATTATCATCAGCTTGATGAAGGCATCACGTTTCTAAAAGCCAAAATTGTGATTTTGAAATTCACAGACTCTAATAACTAGGACTGGCTATTAGAGTCTGTGAATTTCTGTTCGTGAAGCGCATCTGGAAAATTGCTAATCTCTGGAAATTATGCCAAAATCACGAATATGACCAAAACTGTAACCAATACGAGGGATTACGAGCTAGACATAATGGACACAGAGTTGTGACTTTCAAGTGCACAGACTCTATCAACAAGGATTGGCATATATTTGTGGTTTCGGAAGCGCATCTGGTGCCCATGTGCCAATCTCTGGTAATTATGCGAGAATCACGAGTAGACCAGAAGTGTAACAAATACGAGATAGACTGGGAGGACAAGAACATATCAAATAAGACCAGGAAACAGAGGAGAAAGAAAACAAGAGAAACATCATTTTAGGAATTATGTGTTATTTAACAAGACTCAAGACTGAGGATAATAAGCCAGGTCATGAATGTACCTGTCGGACACATTCGTGGTTATCTTGGCACACCAAGACCGGGCTGTTTTTTCGAAACGGGTACGCATTGGCCACCACTTGATACGCCGTGCGGTAGCTTGTCGTGAACACCACCGAGTATTTGACTCTGGACGTGTTGAACATGCGCAGCAAGCGCGTCTGCACATCCGAAACGTGCTGGCGCAGGTGACTGGCTAAGTTGGTGCCCAAACAGTGCTCCTCCGCCATCACCACTCGCGTGTGCTCCTCAGTCTGTACAAATGTTCAATGGGCCAACTTCAGTTTATGAATCCATTTGTGAATGCTACTTAACAACTTCGAAACACTACAATAACCACATCTACTGCAGAGTTAGTACATTGATCGACAACACCTTTTGCACTAGAATCGATCTAAAAAATCGTGGATCCTAGTTCCCTCCAAAGATTACAAAGTAACACATTATTGTCCGCTTCGTTCTAAATTAGATTAACCTTTCTCTATTCTAGTTATCCACTCTGAATCCCCATTTTAATCGATGTAAACCTTACAAGATTACAAAGTCAGAGGCTAAAAGTAACATGTTCACTACATCAATGGGGTCTTATAATCGTCTTGATCTAGTAACCAGATCTGATGGAGATTTCGCTCGGCCAAGGAACCATTTTAATAAACAAGTGGTTCATTGACAACACCCTCAGAATCTACAAAATCTTATTTTCTAGTTCCATTGAAACCTTACATTGTCATTGCCCACCTAGAATATCAGACCCTATTTCTATTATAGCTATCCACTCCAAGGCCACGAACGTTTTGATGTACTTCCATTACAAAGAATCGTAAGCTAATAGTACAACACCTCATTAATGGTGCTTCTTTTGATCTAACCAGTGTCCCATGATTACTAAAAACCATACACTAAAGCAATGACATTTTCACACGATTCTCCAAAAGTAGTGTCCACGTACATCTTAAGTATATTCTGAGCTTGTAACAACGAAACAAGAGCTACAAAGAATGTTGCGAGATAGACTTGAACAAACCTGAAACTTGGAGTAAACCTTACATTAAAACCAAACCAGGCTAAAACTAGCATTACTCCATCAATCTAGTATTACTCCATCAATGCCACTACTGATAAGCAGTTGCCACGATTCCTTAAAAACATACATTAGCAGAACGATGTTTTCACGACCCTCCGATCCAGCGCTGGTGTCCACAACTGAAGCATGTTCTGAGCTTTTTATCAACCAAGCAAAAGCCTGAAAAGAATGTTGTCTGATACTAGAATTCAACAAACCTGAAACTTGGAGGCAAGTGCAAAATTGGCGTGATCCAAATACGTCTGCCTCTGCGCCGCCAACTCCGGATACTGATCCTTCCTCACCATATCCAGCATCAAGCTCTCCGAGTATTCCCGATTGGCTTCCAAGAACCTCGCCTCTGCGTCATTGAAATCCACAAATTCGTCCGTGACATGTCCATCCAGCGACGACCACGTGGAGGATATCGACGAAGTCCGGTCCAAGCTATCAACACTGGTGGGATGCCCTAATGCTTGAAACCTGGGCGAATTCGAATTCATCTGCTCTTGGTGTTGCAGGAACGTCTTCCGACTGTGGGGTTGCAACCCACTGGGAGGTCTAGTGGTGTTGATCGATGTTAAGGTGGGTTCCAGGATTCGCCGACTGTCGCCGTTGGAGTGTAATGGAAGGTCTAGACGAGAAGTCCAGATGTTATGGTTGGGGTTGCTGTTGGGGTTGCTGTTCGGATGTTCAGAAATTCGTTCCTTGAAGAGGAAGACGGCGCCTTCGCTGGAGGTTTGCTTCATCTTGAGACTGGTGGGGATAGATTCTACGTCGATCGAGTGTTTCAGACTGCGCTCGAGCTTCTTCACTGGGGTGAGGTCGGGAGACTCGCGCATGCGGTGGAGGTTCATGCGGTTGATGTCCACCTCATCGTCGCTTACTATCTACAAAAGGGCACACATGGACAAGCATCAGTTTCGAAAACCTCAGATTTAGTAACAGTTGAGCGCCGAGCTATATATTAATTCTTCCAGATTGAACTCGATCATACGTTGCTGGGGAGTTCTGTATTACATTTGCAACAAAGGTTGAACGTGATAAGACTACCTATTCAAACAAGAAAATGTATTACAATTCGGAATGATCGAAGACTTGGAAACAACGACCCAGTTGCCGAATGCACCAACTTCAGATTCAGCAACTTCAGGATTATCCCTACTGTAGACGCAGAACTTGTTTCTGATTAAAGGCTTTGACTAGAAACGACAACACTGTTAACGTTGTTGTTGAATGCACCAACTCAATTAGATTCGTGAAAGATGAGTCGATTTCAGTGAAATTGCCGCAGTTTTCAGTGCACCCTCCGATCTACGCTCGTCCTAACTGGTTTCCAACTCTCGGTTCGCACTTCGAAAGAAAGGCCTTTTCAAACGACCATCATGACTAAACCGACAATGCCATCAACTCTAAAAACTTAGCTAGTAGCTAGCAACTGCAGCTGGATGAAAAGACTTGAATGCACACAAGATGAGTCCGCCTATACCGGCATGGTCCGAGAGCGCAGCTTCCCGGGAGAATTGAACATTGTATATCGCAGCAGCTCATGCAATCTCCGCCCAGATCTAGAGCCCAATCACATCAACACCGAAACGAGCACCGAAGCTCCCAATGCAAGCTCCTCCAACTGCAGGGAACCATAGCTACGACCGCTTATTACGAGCCTACAGATTGTCACTCACGAACTGTGACACGAACTGGATTTGCAAAATGGACGCCCTGGAATGCAAGCTATGGACACAAGAAAACGTACGGGTCATCGAGAACTCCGTGAACTAGCAAGCTAGAGGACAAGTTTGAAAAGCAGAAGAAGACCCAAGCGTGCGGGGAGAAGGGGAGTGAAGACATAAACAGAAGGCGAAGACTCCGAAAGCTCCGGGGTCGCCCACTACGTAGCTAGGCTTAGTAGGCCCTGTAGTAAGTTTAGGTGCCTGTAGGAAGAGGCTGTGGTATGGGACCTTAGTAAGGGACTAGTGAGTTGGCTGTAGTGGGTCGGTGGGTATCACCTGGGTAGCGCATGGCCTAAGTATGACCTTGGTATCAACCTGAATGTGACTTGGCCTTGCAGACCGCTAACAGCAAAGTCCTCTTGAGAATCGCTTTGCACTTGAGGCCAAGCTCAGAGAATCAAATTATCAAGTTTTCAACCAATGAGAGCTTCCATAATTGATAAGACCAAGGAATGTAACTTTACACTTTGAAAATTTAAGTTGGAGGATACAAGTGTTGTGTGCATCATTCTTTTCCCTTGGTGGCAGAAAAGTGCATAAATTATAATTGAGGCCCTTGGAATTGTAGTTAGATTCATTTGACGGTCCATCTTGAGAAACGAGCTTCATTATAATTTTAGGGATCCTTATGTTAACAAGCTCACAAACAATCATTTAAAAGAACCCACTCTATGAGTTGCTCTTATTATTAAAATGTACTAGTAAAACAATAGATAAGACACTTTTGTGCCCTCTTCGCATTTTCAATGCTACTTCCGAAGGTCATATTAGCCTTCAATGATTTGCCTCTCAAAGATAAGCTATGGATTTTGATAGGTATTCTTCTTGAAGGATTTTTAATTTGAGTATGAAGAGAACCTTAGAAATGGATACATGGTTTATAGATCTTAAAGAAATAATTTGAGCTTTATTGATGTAAATGGTCATAATTTCACTTAGGAGATTCAAATCTATATATTGGATGCTGATGAATAGAGTGCTTACCGGGACCATGCTTTCTACAAACAATATCTCATTCATCCGAAGTCAGTAATGTTTTATTCTTTAATAATAAATTTTTTGAGCTACTATCAATTTGATGAAATTGAAATGGATAACAAAATTATACAAGGAAAAAAAAATGTGCACAAGTTTTAAAAAAGACTATATTATTTAAAGTTTGAAACTTTAAATAAACCAATTGATTTGCTTGACTTGAACACTTTGTCAAATCTCCATGTAAAAACTTGATCCCTATGTACTAGATGAATCATTTTGTATTTTACAATCTTTTGACGCTATTTAAAGAACAATCCCAATTGAGAGGTCAAAATTTCCATCTATGGTAAATAAAAGATTTCATCAAGGCTTGCACATGATTTGGTTCTCCCTACCTATTGTTGAAGAGTTCAAGATTTTAAGAAGGCAACATGAAGAGCTTAATAAAATATAATAAAGTAGACCCAAATTTTTTTTCATAACATACACTAAATAGTGAAACTGAGTTGCTTAAATAATTAGGTTGCTTAATCCCCAAAGAGTTACTTTACAAAGCCATCAAAGTCAACAAATATTTCTATAGATATTTTCATTTGTACACATAGAAGTTCACGAGTTGCAATCACAACAACACCTAATTCAAAAATAGTGCATTCTTGTATAGTAACTCAACACCTAACAATAAATATTTATATATCGTATATGAAGGTATGATTTGGCATTTAAGTGCCAAAATTGGATTTCCATGTCAAATCACCTCATACAATTCACCAGATGACGTGAAAATCCAATTTGAGAATGAGACAATTGAGAATTTGATGTGGAAATCCAATATTGATGTCCAAGTCACCTCATACCATTCACAAGATGACATGTGACATTTTTTTTTTGACAAAAATGACTTAATTTATGCCAAATCTGACCTTTGCTTAGAGTAGTGTCAAATGTGTAGAAATTAGTGTGGAGCAACCTAATTTCACTATTCAGTGTAGATAAAATCCAGCATGCCGTAAAAGCATGCTCCTCATTACAAAAAATATGAGGCCTCCGGAAGGCCGTTAAGCCTGGACGCCGTAGTGATACTACGGAGTTTTTTTTCAAAAAAAAAAAATTCAGAAACTGAAATTCTGACGTGGTCGAAGTTCCACGCCAGCGCTGACGTCAGCGCCACATCAGCGTTGACGTCACTTTTCAATTTTTTTTTTCGGGAAAAAAAAAAAAAAAAAAAAAAAGTTATTTTTTTTCAAAAAAAAAAGATTTTTTTTTTTTTTTTTTTTCCGTAATATCACCCGCGGGTCCCGAAAATCAGCACTCACGGCCTTGTTGAGGCCTCATATTTTTTGTAATGGTAGCCCACCTGGAGGATCCGCTCTTCTTATTTTTATTAATAGGGGGTTCACTTTGGAACCCTGGCTTGAACCCTGTCAAACCGTACATTCCATTCATTTGAGAGCCCACGTGGCATCCATTCCTTCGTGAATTAATTTAAATTTAAGGTATCATGGGTGCCCCATATAGTCATTTCCTTTTTAATTTCTTTAATTTTGATCCCAAGGTTCCTTTTTCACTGTACCAGAAGGCTTGCCAGTTTGGCGCAATTTGGAGTACTGTTCCAGCTACAATTGGGGACAATGGGGTGGGGTGTATGGAGACCTCATCTGGGTTCATGCACGGAATTCGGGCCTTCTACTTTTACATTTACCTTTAAATCGGCCGGATGGCCTTGAGTGATGGGCGGGGTTCATTTGTTATTAACCCCTCACCGCCCAAGGCCTAACCATGTCAAAAAACAACTTTCCTTTTCAAGTGTTATAAGTCTAAATGTGAGTAAGGTATGAAAATCTCAACCGTACAATATTGTAGTGTGCATGTTGCAGATGGTGTGAATCAAATTTGAGGTCATTTGACCGTATAGATTGAAAGATTATAATGTTTTAGTGTTGAAAAAAGATGCTGAAATTGTCCTCAAAACACAATTCGAGGTGAAATTCGATTTCTAAACCTACTCAAATGAAAAAACTTTGAACTAAAAAGTGATTCAAAACCCAAAGAAAAACACTTTGGTGGGAAAAAAAAATCATTCAATTGACTCATTGCGTTTGCAAAATTGTTTTGAAATGTCAAAAAACAGTGAAAAAAATAGCAAAAAATCACATCTATTGCTGAACCTACCTCTACTAAAATGCCTCTCAGTCAATCATGACTTCTTGGATTGGTATGAAATTTTTACTACAAGAACTAGACTAGTATGCGCAACTTTTCCAATAAAAATTATTGAAATCGAACCTTGTTTGAAGAAGTTATAAGCCGCCAAAGTTCACTGTAATGCAGAAATGTCTATATTTTGAACTTCGAATTGCTCCCAAGCATTCGAAACAACTTGGATTGACATGAAAATTTTCCCACATTAAGTAGACTTTATGGGGAACAAAACCCAAATTTTTTTATTGAAAAATAACATTTGATGAAAAAGATACAAGCCCCCGAAGTTGCAGCCATCTCAATGCAGTGTGATGAACTGAAATTGAATCTGCGAACTTCAAATGGCTTCTAAAAACCCAATACATCTTATATAGATCTGAAATTTTTACCACAAAAACTAGTCTAGTATGCGCAACTTTTCCAATAAGTTTTATTAAATTTGGACACCGGACGCAAAAGTTACAGCACTTTGAAGTCGACTACTAGATTGTATGAGGCCACTTTTGGACCCCTTGGGCGGTGAGGGGTTAACCCCTCACCGCTCAAGGGGAACAAAAGTGTCCTCACACAGTCTAATTCACTGAAGTGCTTTAACTTTTGCATACAATATCCAAATTCAATAAAAAAAAATTGGGAAAGTTGAACATATTAATCTATTTTTTGTGGTAAAATTTTCAGATCTATTCAAGATGTACTGAGATTTTGAAAGTCATTCGAAGTTCCCAAGTTCAATTTGAGTTCACCACACTGCATTGAGATGGCAGCAACTTTGGGGGCTTGTATCTTTTTTCATCAAACGTTAGTTTTCAATCAAATTTGTTGGATTTTGTTCCTCATAAAGTAAAATTATTGTGATAAAAATTTCATGTCAATACAAGTTTATTTGAATGCTTGGGAGCAATTCGAAGTTCAAAATCCAGATATTTTTGCATTACAATGAACTTTGGCGGCTTATAACTTCTTTAGACAGGGTTTGGTTTCAATAATTTTTGTTAAAAAAGTTGCACATACTAGTCTAGTTCTCGTGGTAAAAATTTTATATCCATCCGAGAAGTTATGATTGACTATGAAGCATTTTAGTAGAGGTAGGTTTAGCCATAGATGTGTTTTTTTGCTACTTTTTTCACTGTTTTTTGACATTTCAAAACAATTTTGCAAACGCAATGAGTCAATTGAATGAATTTTTTTTCCACCAAAGTTTTTTGTCTTTTGGGTTTTGAATCACTTTGTAGTTTTATTTTTTTTTCATTTGAGTAGGTTTAGAAATCAAATTTCACCTCCAAATGTGTTTTTAGGAAAATTTCAGCATCTTTTTTCAACACTAAAAAATTATAATCTTTCAATCTATATGGTCAAATGACCCCAAAATTGATTAAAACCATCTGCAACATGCACACTACAAGATTGTACGGTTGAAATATTCATACTTGACTCACATATAGACTTATAACACTTGAAAAGCAAGGTTATTTTTTGACATGGTTAAGCCTTGGGCGGTGATGGGTTAACTTAATTGGTTTTCTTTGAAATTGATACTCCATTTGCTATAAGTTATTAGTTGGTGGATCCGTTGCTGATTTCCAGTCTGGAATGTTCACTGAGATTATAATATAATTTGTATGTTTGTTTTTAATAACAATTTTAATAACAATTCATGAAAATAGATTTATTCAGTAATGGTCACAGCCGCCTGAAAGCTGTTTGTTTGGGGGGTTATAAATCAATGAATGACTACAGGTACTTTTTCTTTTTTATAGGCATTGTAGCTAGCTAGAGTTCAAAACTCTTTGTTCTATTCAAGTTCTCTTTGGCATGGGAGTTCTCATGTTGTTGTCATTGAGGAATGAATGATATTCTCAAGAAAATTAATGGTGATGTTAATGGAAATTGTCCATGTGTTTGAAGGAAAATAAATAATCAAAATTAAAGATGAAGTATAAGATTCAAACAAAGCCCCGCATTGTGAATGAAGCATACCCTGCGTGAAGGTCAAATTCAATAGAAATTATGTCATTTTTGTATTAAAAAATGTCACATGTCATCTTGTAAATGGTATGAGGTGATGTGAACCCTTAAGAATCTAACTTGGAAATTTAATTTTGGCACCTGAATGTCGAATCTGACCTTCACATACAGTATATTGAACTTAGTAGCTTTAAATTATTGTATACTAGCAAGGAACATGACCTTTTTATTTGTATGCCAAATTTGGATCTTAATCCCTAAAGGATTGCGTTGTTTTCACTTATTGAAATAGGGTCTTTGTAGACAAAGAAAATGTCACATGAGAAGACAATCAACAACTCAAACCACTTGTGGATCTTCTTGTGGGTTGTTTCTTTGGTCTACTATATGATTGCCACTAGTATTTGAGGTCCAAAATTGCTTCAAAATACTTTTGTCCAATGCAAAGCTATAATCTTTGTCTATATTTATTTTGTTATGAATTTAACTATAGGATCCTTTATTAATTTGTTCAAATAAGTATATCCTCCCCCAACTTTAGAGTATAAATTCCCACATATTGCAAGTTCAATCTGGCTAAACTTTTTTTTTTAAACTTTTTTTAAACCCTTATCAATGGTGAAGTTTTTTCATTTAATAGTTTTAGAAAAAAAACATGCATGTATGTCCCATAACTTGTGTGTTTTAGTCAATATGTTGAAAAATAGTTTGAATATACATTGATAAATAATTTAACCAAACAAATTCTTAAGATCATCTTAAAAGAACTATAAAGTGGAGGGTGTTGGTATTTAATGAAAGAAAAATCTAAATTGTTCACATCTTTGACAAAAATTTGAGACTTGTAAATCCCAATACTTAGAATGTTCTAGTGAAGCAACTTGTATCCTATGATTTTGGTTTGGTTTGAAAAATTTGAGTTCAAAAATCACTTTAAGCATTCCTCCTTGTAACTTTCATCTTAGTATTCATATAAAATATTTATCCAATGTTGAACAAGATTCAATACAAATTAATATGATTAGCATCCATCTCAATGATTTTATGAAAAAATTCCAAATTATAAAGTAAATCGAGCCTACCTGAAATCTCAAAAAAAAAAGTGGGCTATTTAATCTTATAGGGATTAATTTGGAAGAAATTATGTAAAGATGAATATGTGACCTTCCTAATAGATGAAATTGTAAGATAAATCATGACATTTGCACTTAATAATCCACACCCCGTTGTCATAGACTTATGGTTGGCATTCTTTACCAAATAATTAATAAAAGTTGACAAATGTTATTTGGCAAATGCCTAAAGCTAGAAAGTTTTGTTTCTTTCCTATCATCATTCAATTGTTTATTGAAAAATAATATTCCATAAATTTTGGTGTTTATTTTTAGAAATGTTTTTTTGCCAACTATAACCACTTAGTATTAGATGTCTCATGTAGTACATAACAAGAACTAGATTGAGATGTAATCATTTTATCAAAAAAATTCTTAGCTTTATAATATGTCATCAGATTTCAATTTTTTTGTAATAATACAAAATATGTAGATATGTAGATAGCAATTGCAAATCTACAACCATAGAAGATTGTTCTCTGTTTTAGACAAAAATTTCATTAATTTCCTAGCGTTTAAAAAAACTAAAATACTTCAAAAGCAAAAAAACAGTAAATAAAATAATATTTTATTGAATTGTATAAAGTTGAATATGACAATAAATATGTACAAAAAAAAATTGAAAACTTTGAAATATGAAGATTCTTGAATTGCAGTGTGTGAAGTTGAAGGAAAAATGGTTGTTTGGCAATAGTCAATATATTCAGCAACACTTTGGCTCCTCTTCAAATACCAAATCTTTAAGAGAATCATATTATGCAAAGAAAGTAAGTTAAGTCAATAGTTTGCAAATATCCTTTTGAAACTTAAAAGTGAATTTGTAGGATTGGACTTAAATTTTCAATGGTCCCTATGAGGACAACAATGAAAATTCTTCTTGCCAAAGGTAGATGAATGATACTCAAAATGAAATATAGGTGCACAACTGACTTTTTCCATTCATTACCTGTAGAATATAACAAAATAAAATTTTCAAATGTCATATCCAAAACGATTAACATCTCTCAATTTTTTGTTTCAAGTGTTTTAAGAATTGTCACTTTGTAGAAAATTCAATGATCTAGAAATAAATTGAATTTTAGGAATGAAAATTCTAATATGCATGAGGTTCATTACAAAAGCAACAAGGCAAATGAGATGCTTAAAGTTGCATAGACCACTATGTGCAATACAAAGTTGGGCCCACTTCATGTAACTACTAGCAAACCAAAGTATTAAGAGATTCTTTGCACATAATTGTATGGAAATACCAAGTTTTTTTTTAAGGAAATGAAAAAAATTGTAAGTGGAAGCTCTACTTTGAAAGTTGTCTTCCCTATCAAGTTTTAAGGATTAGGATTAAAAAATATTTTAATTATAATTTAAAAATTGGAGTTAAACTTTTCGAAGTTGAAGATTTGGATTTATTTGTCTAATAGAAATTATCCCTTGAAGGACAAAAGGAAAGTTTAAATTTTCAAAATTATGAAGACCTATTCAAGAATACAACCAATAATAATAACTTAACAATTAATTTTAAACAAAAATTGTAGAATATGATTTATAGATCATATCCATATAGTAAAATCTACTAGTACATGAACTACTACAATAGCCAATTACTATCAATACATTTTTAGAATTTTTTTTTTTGAAATTAAACTATTAGGTTTTAATTATGGTGATTTATAACTTTTTTTAATTTTTATTATTTACCAAGTCATTTTTAATAGTTAATTTTTGAATTGAAAAATCAACTTTTTGAGTTAGAATACATTTGTATTCTTCAATAATATAATATTTTGCAAATAAATTTTTTGAAATATATAATATCAAAATTTTAATAGATTTAAACAATAGTGTAGAAATACTTAGATAAATGGAGAAAATATTATATACTTGGGACATGTTAAAGTACAAATATATAGTTGAAAAATGATTTTTATGTGCATGATGGATTTGGTTATAACCTTTGAAGGATTAATTTAAAAATTTGTAGCTAGTAATAACATTAAATGCTAGTTTATTAAAGACGAAATTGTGACCAAAGGTCTCAATGTGAACATGACAATGTATCGCAATATTGTGCACTTAGTATAATAGATGTAATAGAATCCTGTCCTAGATTTCAAAAAAATGATTGGTTGTGGTATGTCCATTGATTATTTATATGATATATTATAAAGAAAGAGCGCTAAAGTCTCTTGAAATTGAATTGAGTTTATTGGGATAAAAGTGTATTTTGAAGTATGAATGTTGAGTGCGTGCTTAAAAGATATTGTATGTGCCTCAAGAGCACCACTAGTTTTGCAACTGTAAAATTATAGAGATTTTGAAAGTTGAGACGGTAATCCATCATTTTTTGCTAGCTTCCACCTTGTAAGACTCTATTATAAAACCCACGTGAGCTCACGACTTTGTTCATGTAAATTTGTGCAATAATGGCATACTATGAGTAAATTTCATTTTAAAATCAAGAGAAGAGAGCAAAAATTGCCAAAATATAATGTACAGTCATCCATGGATTTGCCATTATTTTACTTAAAAGAGACAAAAAATATTACAAGGAAAAAATACACAACATTTTTCATTGAAATTAGATTCAAGAAACTCCCCTACAAAAAATTGGATGAAAAAATATATTTTCCATACTCAAGGCCTCCATAAAATCATCCAAAGGACACAATTTGTCTTCTTCAATCGATGTTTTAGGATAGATCCTAAACCACCTGAAATAATCGTAAACAACTAGCTATCTAAGAAGATCTTGTCTTCAAAGCATTAGCTCGCTTTTTGAATTAAATTATACATAAACTTTCCCACATGTACATTGTAAGGTTAAAATAATATTGCATTGTACCAATTTCTACAAAAATAAATTATTTTGCAATGGAGACACATCATAACATTGTATAACCAAGCATGTATTATGATTTGCTAGATGATTGGGAGGGACTTTTAAGTTAATTCAAGAATTGTTGTTGGATGAAGAGTCATAAAAGACAATTTGTCTACTATAGGGTTTCACTTTTTAAGGATGGAAAAAGGTCCCTTCCTTCATCAATAAACAATGTTTTGTTAGTCTTTACAATAGTGGATGCTTTTTTGAGTGAAGTCCCGCTAAAACTTTGGTAGAGGGATATGTAGATAGGGAGCCATCTTGAAGTGAAGAGTGAAATTTTTGTTCCCAAGTAAAATCCTATACCTTATTTTGATTGTTAACTTTTTCTTTTGAGATCTCTCTTATCTCTTTCAAGGTCCTTGATACCAAATATGAATTCAAATTATCTAAATTTATCATTCATAGTTAATAATACTTTCATGTATTCCCCTAAATCTTTTCCCCCTAAATTTGATGCCCACATACAAACACACTCCTAAAAGTTCTTCACACATAGGATTTTTTTCAATGATAAATGTCCTCCCACATTTGGTCAAGAACCAATGGAATTTTGTGGTGACACTAACATTCATTCCTAATAAAAAGACATATCAAAGTCACTTTGGGCAATGCGAAGCTTCCCCCTTCTTTAGATTTTAACTCTAAAACATTGATGCAAATACTCTTTGTTCAATGGATGATGAACATATTCATATTCTGGTTTCTTTCTCGTTGGCGCTTGGATGAAAGTCATTAAAATTTGTGAAGATATTTTATCAAGTTCATGTCTTCTCAATTAGTTTGATTTGGTATTATTAGAGTATATATTTTTCTAAAATTACAAATGTAGAAGTATGTCAAGTGGTTGACCAAGCTAAAATTGCATTGACTATAGTTCAAAACTAGATTTGCAAAAATGAAGTCATAGATGTAAAGAATACAAAAATTTCAAAAAACTAGCATGCTAAGAGAACCTCCTTTGAAATCCACTCCAACAAGTTTTACTCCAAAAATGATAATATTTTGCTTATAATCAAATTTTAAAGGAATTTTAAATTTTTCCTTTCAAAATTCATAAAAATTTGTTAGTGATCATAGCATTGGTGAATCTAATTGTACAGATGGAATCTAAAATTCAAAATCTACAGCTTTCAGGTGTATATGAATTCCAAAATATTATTCTAAATAGTACTATGTAATGATTTTTTCCAAATTATGAAATCTTTGGACGTTTAGGGGTTAAAGGTTAACCCCTTAAGGACCAAAGATTCCTTGGCAACATAGCAATTTTGAGCAGCTCACTATGAATGGAATTTTAATTTTTTTTCTTTGAAATTTTAACACAACATTTTCTTGTGGAGTAGATTTAAGGCCCAACAATTTTCATAACTTTTGACTATATTATCAAAAAGTTATTGCATGATATGTAGTTTTCATTGCTTGGTGGGTAGCCCAGGCAGGAAGAAAACCTTCTTCAAAAATCACTTTTTTGAAAAATAAAAATTTGAAATTGTTTTTTGGGATATCTATATGTATGGAAAACTTTGAATCATTCCATTTTGATCAATGAGATGAAAGTTATAAGGAGGTTTTAGTTGAGGGTAGTTTACAAGTAGTTATGAAATTTCTATTCTAAAATAAACTTTGAAGTCCTTTATTTTATTCAATTTTTAATATTTCTGAAAGAACAAACAAACATTAGGTTTAGATTGTTAATTACAACTTGTAAACCACTGGGACTGGAATTTTTCAACTCCATAAATGAATGGTTAGCAATTTAGTATTTTGAATCATTTTCTATTCCTTTCTACTTACTATTTGTTTCCTATATGTTGTACAATTCCAAATGATGGCTAAAAAATTTCAAGCTTGTAGACAACTTACCTTGAAGAATGAATCCAAAGAGTTAGAACCATTTTGGAATTTTTTTCATAAAGATCTAACCTTGTGAAGTGCAGCTGCCCGGATTTTTGCAAGGGCAAAAAAAGGAATTTGTCACTTCAAACACTAATATCTCGCAATCTACACGGTAAAATTTTCTGAATTTTTTTTCCACATCTTCTTACTATAAGATCCTATGATTTTATTTGTCCAAAAATGTTGTTTTTTTCTAAAATTTGGTACTTGTATTAGAAATGGCAGTTTGGGAGCGTTTTTGTTGAAAACATGATAGTCAAAAAAACTACAGGGTTTAATTAGACCAGAACTAATAATAGTAATAAAAACTAACTAATGAATACCCCATTGTAACCTCACCGCATCCACACGACTTTAGGGGGCACAACACATGCCAGGATGTTGTGGGCACACCCCGCACCCACTCGGACACACCCTGTTTACCAACAGTTATGACCCCTGCCTTTTGAATATTAAATGCTCCCTAAATCCCCCCCTCCCTCCCTTTTCACAATTAATTTAATTCATCCAGTGGGATATACGAATTATTAAGTTCAGTTCCGTCAGTTACATAACATTCAAGAGCCTTCAGAGAGGCTGCCTTTGCCTCTCTGAAGTCTTCATCCACGAAATGCATCCACATATTATTAATGTAAGCTTCAGGACGGAGACAATGACAGTACATTTATGGTGCGATCTATTTTTGTGGCTAATTCTAGGACAAAATACGCAAACAAATAATTATAGAGATAGGTGGTCTGTCAAAATTCAAAGAATCTTTTGAGTATTATACCACTGAAATCTTACCATTTGCCATCAACAACTTATTTTGAGTTTTTGAAGAAAAGAGAAGCTCTTTATGTACACTTGGGGTGGTAGGAGATAGATCAACCCATGTGGGATATGTAATTTAGAGTTTATAATTTCTCAACCGCTCATAGTTAAGTCTAAAGTAGGAATTGTGTTAAAACTATAATTTTAGACCTCATTTAGGCATAGTAGAATACCTTTTCTTAAAAACATTTGAACTAAAAAAAGTTGTGGAATCAAGCTAAGTTTCATCTCCAAAAATCCTTTTTAGATTTAGACCTTCCACTCAAAAGTTATGGACAAATTTCAGAGAGGATGTATGAAAATGTCAAAAAAAAAACACTTTCAAACCCCTCTATGAAATTTGTCTATAACTTTTGAGTGGAAGATTAAAATCTCAAATGGATTTTTGGAGATGAAATTTAACTTGATTCTCCAACTTATTTTAGTTCAAAGTATTTTGGAAAAAGTTATTTTACTATGCCTAAATGAGGTCTAAAATTATAGTTTTAACACAATTCCTACTTTAGACTTAACTATGAGCGGTTGAGAAATTACAAACTCTAAATTACCTATCCCACATGGGTTGTTCTACCTCCTACCACCCCATATGTACATAAAGAGCTTCTCTTTCCCAAAAAAAAATCAAAATAAGTTATTGATGGCAAATGGTTAGACTTCATTGGTGTAATACTCACTGAATTCTTTGGTTTTGACTGACCATCTATCTTCATAATTATTTGTTTGTATATTTTGTTCTAAGGTAGGAGGTCCATAAACCGCTCATCTAAGAGCTGCAGCTGACTTTGGGGGAGGTAGTTCATCTTAAAATATTTTTCAATAAATTTTCCTTGAAAGACAAGAAAAATTGGCATCTAACCCAAGTTGTTTCATATTTTTTGAAGCTTTGTAGAATTAGTTATGAATTTCTGAAGTTGCAAGAAAGTGCATTTTTGTGGGCTCTAAAACCGACCACCTCCTCAAATGCACACCACTTGTACATTGGAAAGCGCAAAATGTACCTGTAGAGCCTGATTGGTTTTAGAATCCATTCCATTTTAGAATCTCCTACCTTACCTCCTACCACCCCAGTAACCCGATTGTGCAGTCATGACCTTGGCACTGAGCAGAAGTCTGACATTATTGACGCGTGGCTTATTAGCTAATGTTGGGTGTGGAATATTCCACATCATTCCGTCAGAGGGAAGGCAACTGCTCTCACAGCTCTTGAATGTTATGTACACTATTAACTTTATCTCACTATTTACAACATATTACCCCCTAAAAGACGGACCCATGACCACTCGTTTCAAGCCTCACTGCCCTTCACTCAGTTTGCTGCCATTTTGCAATTAGATATGCAGGAAATTTTGTATAATTATTTTTCAAAGATGAAATTACATGTCTTCTTCACTTCACAAAAAATTTAGATTTTTCTGTGGAAAAATCATTTTTTAAAGAATTTTTTAAAAAAAGTGAAGAAAAATCACATCAAATAGAATTTTTTTCAAAAAATCTGAAAATTTCTCCATGTGTGTATTTTACATCATAGTATAAATTCAATTTCCATGCCATTATATAATTAGAATTTAGTAAACATTGAAAACACATCCAAAGTTCACACTACAATAAAATATTCAATATTAGGATTTTTTTCAAAATTCAAATTGGAGTATAAACTAGAGTAGATGATCTTTATTTTGTTAATTGGGCTCAATCTCAAAAAATATCAATTTTGTGAAGAAACTTCAGATTTATAGCAAAGAGCAATAACTTCCAAAATATACTAAAATAGCATATTTTGTGATCCAATGTTTTTTACTAATTTCATGTTTACTTGAAGAGAAACATTGGCAGGAGTACAAACTCAACTGGATATTCTTCATAACTCAACATGAAAGGTCAACAAGAAAAACAAGGATGAGAAAATGCTTCCAATAGCTTTACAACTCACTGGATTGTCATCAAGATGCTACAAAATGGTGCCTACGGCGTTCCAAGGTTAAGTTACTCACATAACCAACTTAGTCAGAACTTCAGGAGTCAATTTGAGGAGATTCTCTTAACCTTTGAAAGGTGTAAAAGTCCTTAACAACCAAATAGTGTATTCTAAATTCAGTGGCATTTGATTAGAAATTGTTAATCAAATAATTTTTAGTACAAAATAAATTAATAAACATGATAGTATGTAAATAATAATATATCACAATTTATATATTGAATCATAATTGAAGAGTTACAAGGCTAAATACGTGTCACATAGGA
This sequence comes from Antitrichia curtipendula, assembly GCA_951230915.1. NCBI lineage: Eukaryota > Viridiplantae > Streptophyta > Bryopsida > Hypnales > Leucodontaceae > Antitrichia > Antitrichia curtipendula. The sequence continues at coordinate 41,104,360 of OX579634.1, forward strand.
AAATCTCAAATACCTTTTAAGGATCAACCGTCCAAAAGTGTTCCAAAAGTTTTGGAGTTGCCCCAATAATTTGCCAATTCTTTGTAGAAGGAGTGGAAGGAAGATTTTCAAGGGCATCCGTTTGCATCCTTTCTTTTTCAAGATCTCCTTGTTCATTTTGTTTAGTATGGAATTTTTAGCTGCTTTACTTGAACTTCAAATTTGTAAATGCTACAACATTATTTGTTCAATGACATGATGGGTTTGAAACTATAACTCCTAATTTTATTATATCAGATATACACAAATGACGGAGTAGGGACTAACCGCTACGACCAACCCACCTTATCCAAGCATTCCAAGCTCTTCAATGACCTACACTAAAGCAATACCCACCTCCACTTTGTCCAACCACTTCAAAAAACTCAATGGCCACTCCTAAAGCAATCCCTTCCCTTATCCAAGAATACAGCTGCCTCCAACAACTTGTATATAGCTTTGGATTCAAAATGGGAAGCAACTAAAAAATTAATAATTTTATAAAAGCAACAGCTACATATCCACCTTTCATTTATGCACACCATTTAGTTGTTGGTCTTATTAATTTTTGTATCCGATTTCAGATCCTCCATTTTCACACTCCAACCAATTTTCCTATTTTTCCCAAAGGCACCAACTAACAATGAACTAACATGTGATTCTTCTCAGACATTACCATCCAACATGACCCAAAAATTTATCTCTCTCGAAATCAAAAAACCACTATTAAAATCAAGGAGTTTGAGTAATTAAGAGCATTTATCCCCACCTATTCTTCCCTATTCTTCTTTCTATGTGGGATGAAGAAAGAACAAATACAAGATAGAAAATACTCTTCCCTATGAGTGTTGCCCTTCTCCAAACATCACACTAATAGAGAAAGGTGACATTTTGAGTTCCGTAAATCTCCTCCCCTATAAGAAATTCAACCTTAAGTTCCCTAAATGAGTTTAAACCTTAAAGGACAAAGGGGCGACCTTGGAAATCATCCCTTTTCATTTCCGTGTGAATCATTAGCTTAACCCCTAAAAACCCACTTGTCCCCTCGGGGGACAATTTGGTTCCGGGTAGGTTCCTATTGTCTCAATTTGAAGTGAATTTTTTTGAGATTTTTTGAGGTTGTGTAGTTTTGCGAGAGCTTTGTGGATATATAATTTTTGTTTCAATCGGATACCAGATGAAAAAGTTATGGCACAATAAGCAAGAAATGGAGATTAGTGGGCAGTCCAAAAAAATCACAAAAAGTCAAAATATATTTTTTTGAATTTTTATCCTAAAAGATTATGTTCTTAAATATCCGTGAAGCTTTTATTCATTCTATTTGGACTAGGGATGAGAAAGTTATGGACAATCTTATTTTTTGGGGCAATTTAAGCATCTTCTTGAAAAAAAACTTTTTGTTCAACTTTGAATGCTAATATCTTCCAATCCATACGGTCAAATTTGATGAAATTTTTACTACATGATCTCAGACAAGTTAAGTATGAGATCCTATGGATAAATTTCCAAAAAACAAAAAAAATTTGTTCCTTAAGTGAATATAACAGAAGTGGTAGTTTTGAGTGTTTTTTAGCAGAAAATACCCTCGGAGTTTTAGGGGTTAAAAACTAGTAGAAGCACTCATTGGAAGTCAAACTATTAGAGAAGACCTCCTCTATGCACAACAAAATTTTGAGGGTGAATAGTTGCATTTCTATCCTACTAGATTCTATGTCATCCATTGGACGCCAAACATTTGTGTCAACGTTTAAGGATTAAAGACACAAAATATTGATAAGGAGATCGGGTTTCTTTCTTTCTTACCTGGATGAATGACTTTCATCCAGATAGGGATAGCCCCTCATAGGATGCTCTAATTAATGATGTAATTCCACTATTATACTCCCTCCCAATCTCAGTCTTCCATCATAGTGGGGGATATGCCCCCCCCTTGGTGGGGAATCCATGAACTTCAGAAAACTCTCTACTAACCACTGAATTACAGGTTAATGCTACTATAAATTTCCCATATCAGGAATCCCGGGGGCCCCCAATTGCTAAGCAGGAAGCTGCCCCCCACTGTCATCCAGCATCTGGAATGATATATTTGTAACTGTATCCACGTCGAGAATCAGGGATGGAAAGTGGCAATATGGAGGGAAACCCCGAAGCTGACCCAGTGTCATGAGAATATAATACGGAATCTAAAGACAGTAGTGGCATAAATGAACAGTGTGAACAGGGCCTTTTTTTCCTTGGGGAGTTCGCTACTTTGATTCCAGGCGCTCCATCAGAGCAAGTTGGGTCCATATGGAAATAGACTACTTTTACTCTGTCATGGTTCCATTCGAGATCCCTTTCTTTTCCTTTCCTTTTTCTTTTCTTTTCGGAACTTTTTCATTTTCTTTTTCTCTTTTTTTCTTCTTATAGCCGGGGAAGTGGTTTAAGTCTGAGATCTTGCAGTTGCTGGTTTTGTAGATGTGTCGTTTCTTCCGGGGTCAGGTGTCAATTAAAGATGATTCGAGAACAGTGGGGAACATTGGGGAACGTTTTGGGGGAACCTTGTGTGATACTTTCTTTCACCTTGTAATGGGGTCTCCTTGAATAGCTCCAAGTTGGATCAGCTGAATTTGCTCCGCAGTTCTGTGATTGATGCTTAATTCTGTATTCTCGTTAAATTGAGACTTTTGAAGCATCGTCTGGAGTGATTAGTAGGTGATTAGTAGGTGATTAGTAGGTGAGGGATTTTTGAGGAGTATGGGTCCATGGACCACACTATCTCTCACCCCTCAGAAAGCGGCTATTTAAAGCCTGCTTTCGTCTGAGCACTGCTGCAGCATTGCTGGCCCCTGCCGATCCCGGTAGTTGGGCTGAAAACCTGCAAACACGGACTCTCATTTTTTACCATGTCAGGGACCTTGGTAATTTTTTGGGAAATTGTTTCGCAGGCCATGGACATGCATGGCCATGCATGGCCATGCGGTTTTAGTGTTTCGCTTCGTTCCACTGTTTCGCTGTGGCTCAGTGTTCTTTGGGGCGATTTAGGGTTTGTTTATGGCTCTCGCTTTGGGCACTTCTTAAATTTCAGCAACTCTACTATAAATTGACATTACAAATAATATTAAAAGTATGAATAGGAATATTTTAAATTCAATTACTGTGAATTAAAATCTAATTCTTTAAAAGAATTATTGAATAATAGAGTAATTCAATAAGGGAATAAGGGAATAAGGGAATGGAACTCTAAATTAATTAATGAACCAATGAGTTGTAAATCATGAGTGAGTATCAAACATGAAAAAGGAGAACATTATTTGGTCATACAATAAACAACCACATACCAAAAATGAATGTTGCATATATAAATACATCAAAAAGTGAGCATATTCATTAATAAAATAATGAACAAAATCAACCCAAAAAAGGAAAACCAGCTAAACACATTAATAAAGAAATAAACAAAATGGGACAGAAATAAATAAACAAATGCATACGTACATTAAGAAAGTAATCAATAAAGCACCCAAAAAATAACGAAATATACATTTAAATGAACAAGGTTTTAGATAAAGCCCCACACCTGAAAAAAAAAAAAAATTAAATATCTTTTAAACAAAAAATATTGAATGCCCCCCCGCCACTCAACAAAAAAAGAACTAATTCTGTGAATGAAGAATGTAAAACATAACCACCACACAAAAAAAGGGAAGGGTATGTATATGAACAAACTAATCAATGACCCCCCCCCCCCCCAAAAAAAAAAGATAAAAATAAAAAATTACAAAGTAATAAATTTACCACTACAACAATTAGAAAATTTTAAAAATAACATAGTATAAAGTAAAGAAAAATAAATCTATTAATAGAAAAGGAAAAGAATGAAAATAAAGTTAATTTATTAAAAAAAAAAAAAATGAAAATGAAAAAAAAAAGAAATGAAGCCATCACAAATTTAAGAAAACATTGAATTTTAAAAGAAAATTTATAAAACATATATTGTTTATACATCCATACCTGCATCGAAAAGGGTTCCAATGAAACACTAAAAAAAAAAAAAGTAACCCCATAATGTAAGAAAAAAAGAAAGCACTTGAAGAGTTAATTAAGAAATTTCAAGAAATATCGTAAAATAAAATAAAAAAATAAAGAAAAAAAGAATAAGGAAAGTTAATTTCTAAAATAAAAAAAAATAAAAAAATAAAAAAAAATAAAAAAAAAATAAAATAAAAAATAAAAAATAAAATAAAAATAAAAATAAAAAATAAAATAAAAATAAAAATGAAGGCATCCAATTCACAAGAATAAGCATGTAATATTAATTTTTGGTTATACAAGCAATTCTATTAATACATTTAATACCTACATTTGAAAGGTAATTAGTGAAACACCCAAAAGAAGAGAAATCAAATAAGTACTCTAGCAAGCTAATAAAAATAAAATAAAAAGGTTCACGAGAAATTTATAAAGTAAAAATATACATGAAATTCATCGCCTTATGAAAAGAAAATCAATGCTACAGGCATCAAAGATTCAAAAAAATGAAAAAGTAATTCTACAAACTAATCAACAATAAACCTTTAGATTTAATAAAAATTAAGAAAAAATTAAGAAAGTAAGAAAGAAAGGGTATAAATAAAAAAATAATAATTAAAGAAAGAAAGTGAGACACTACATTGAAAAAAAAAATGAACGAAATCATAAAGTCCTACTCAAAGAGAGTAATTACTGAAGACCCAAAAAAAAATAAAGAAAGAGACCACTGGAAGTAATAAGCACATCACCACAAAAATAAAAACAGTTATATAAAAAAAAAGTCCTATAAAAGTAGAAATACTTTAAGAATTAAACAAAGCTTATAGAAAGAAGTATTGTAACAAGCGACACCTAGAAAAATGAAAAGAAAAAGGAACATCTATGACTCCCCCCCCCCCAAAAAAAAATGACAATATTTAATAAATAAACAACTACAATAGGAAATAAAGAAAGGAAAAAAGATTAAAGAGTAAATCTAATTACTAACTCTACAAAAGAATAATCAATGAACAATGGCCAGAGGGACAGTAAATCATTAAATAATTGAACACCATATTCATTAAAATGAAAGTTTTCCATTGAAATGAGAGTTAAATTAAAGAACCTGAGGAAAGGGTTTATTCCAATTTAGGGCGGTTCAAGGTAAATAGACATAAAACCTTTAAGATTTGATCAAAGATTTTATGTCAATTTAGGTTGACTCAACCTAAATTGGAACTAACCCTTTCAAATTTGACCTAATTTTGAAAGGTTTTGTGTCAATTTAGTTCGAATCGATCAAAATTAACATGAACACTTTCTTATTTGATCTAATTTTGACATGAAGTGATTGTAATTTAGGGTCAAGTTGAGCTAAATTGACAAAAACACTTTCAGATTTGACCTAATTTTGAAAGGGTTTATTGCAATTTAGGGCGAATCGACCTAATTTGCAATAAACCCTTTCAAAATTAGGTCAAAAATTGAAATATTCTATATCAATTCACCTCAGAACTCTCATTTTAATGGAAATTGTTGATTTATGGCGAGATGAACATGATTTATTTTGAGAGGTCCTCAATCTCCCATTTCAATGAATATGGTGTTCTTGTGCAAATTAAAAAATAAATTGCGGGTCAGTTAATTAATTAAGAATGAAACATTGAAAAAGTACCAACAAAAAGAAAGAATTCAAAAAGAAAGAAAGAAACAAATTCATACCTACATAAAGAAGAGAATCAGTGAACAACCCAAAAGAATAAAAACATAAATAAGTAATTCCACTAAGTAATAAGAAACCCAACACAAGACTTAATAAGAAAAATCTGAAATCGACAAAGAAAAAAGGAGAATGAAAAAATGAAAAAATCTGAAATACCTGTGTAAACATAATAAGACATGACAAACCTAGAGGACTAAAGTCTAAATCCGTAGTTTCACTAAGTAGTAAATAAACCACCACAAGAGTTAATAAAAGATAAAGGCAAACATAAATACATATAGATATAGAAATAGATATAAAAAATAATAAAATAAAGAAAATTACAAGATATACAAAAGTCCATAATAAATAAATACATAGACGAATAAAATTATCTATAAACAACTAAAAGGACAAAAGTATAAGCCACTAGCCCAACAAAGTAATAAATAGAATTCTATACGAATTCATAAATGAAGAATCCTTGCAAAAAAAATAAATTGCATAAACAATGGAATCACTAGTAGGACCCAACGGACGATACATGAGATAAGTAATCCCACAAAGGATGAAAGTAACCACCAGGTACGGTGATCAATAATAAAATAAATAAATTTCTCTGCCAAGGGTTTAGGGTTAAATGAAGAATCCATTAAAGAGTATACAAAAACAATCATAGAGTTTAGGTAAATCTTACATACTAAATAAATGATACTAAGTATAAAGATGTATGCTCGGAAGAATATTGACTTAGATTGGTATTCTAACAATGGAAGTAAGAAATAAACAACTACTAATTTGCACATGCTAACGAATACATATAGGAGGTTTTAGGGTTTTGAGGAAAAAAAATATATAACCCAACAAGTACATATAGTGATATTCTTTAAAACAAATGACTGATATACTTGTGTATATCAAATTGAAAATATAAATTCATACACAACCAACTTCATAAATTAACTAACCATGAAGTATCTAAATAGATGAATACCAGAATAAACAAATACATAAGTGCATTAGCAAATGGATACATAAATGTAACCAGGTACGTATGCGCTTCGATTGGAGGGGGTCTACAAATAAATAATCGCATAAAGTAATAATTATAAGATCACAATAATTATTACTGAATCAAATAAACCCCAAAAAAATCAGATCCTAAAAAAAATCCCATATAAAGCAAATGCTTATTATATAATATAACCTATATTAAAAGAGTAATCAAATGATTTCAATAAGAGACTAAACCCTAAATGAATAATCCTTGAAACAAAGAAATTAAAGAAGCACTAAAACTATTAATAAGAAAATTCGCCATGACAAAATAAAATAATTAATAAAACAATCCCCACTAAAAGGAAAATACAGTAATAACGAGAGAAATTAAAAAAGACAAACTTTTAAATGAAGCAAAGAAAAAATAAACAACATAAAAAGAGCAAAAAATGATGCTAACTCCCACCCACCTCCAACAATTTCCCAACGAATTGATAAAAATAGAATGAAAAATGGAAAAGGGTGAAAATAAAAGTTGAAAGAAGATGCGATAAAACATTACAAAAAATGGGTAAAAAGTTAACCCAAAATGGGAAATGTTTATAAAAAACAAAGGGAAAACAAAGATGAAGATTGATTAAAAAAAAATGTAACACAAAAATTCAAAAAAATATGAAATACAATATGGAATACCCGGCTACAAATAAAATAAAATAAAATAAAAGATAACAATAAATTTAAAAATTTAAAAATTCTTAAAAATCTAAAACCAAAAATATTAATAGTTTAATGATTACCCCCAAAAGAACCAAAGCACAAAATAAAGAAATAAACAGCTTAAATTTTTTTGATTCAAAAGCGGTTTTTAAATTCAATTACTGCATTTGTTTTAGAATTTCAATCTCACCAACGCTGAGTGTGCAAGTGAGGAAGATGTGCGAAACGGAACACTGCTAAGTAGGCCGAACGAGTTACGTTCAGGGAATTTACGGACGAAACAGTGCCGCCCACTTCGGCAAAACACCAACCCGCGATTTGACACGTGTCGTCTTCCACGACGGCGATTACTCCCGCGACCAAGGCAGATGTTTTAGGGTTTGTGTTTCGCGAGCAGCCGCCTTTACGGGGCGTTTTCAGGTAAGTAACCGAACCTCGGCTCGGAGGTGTGAGAACACGCACCCTCGCACGAGTGACAACACTTGTTGTGTACAGTGTCAGTCGCAGTGTTTCAGGAGTGCCAAGGTGTACTTCTGCGATTGCAGGGAGGGTAGGCTTGGAAGTAGGCTCTGAAGAACGATTTTGAGGTGTCGAGGGACGCAAGAAACTAGTCCAGGGTAGGAGAATTTACAATTTCGCCGGAAGGTGCGGCTGATTGTGTGGTGGTCCATTTCAGAGCAACCGAGAGCATTGGATCCGGCGACGTCTTCTTATGGGTGGTGTAATCAGTGCGAGGCCTCGCAATCATTCCGATCAACGGGTTAGGGCGGAATTTGAGTTCGGAGGCTAGCACGTCAACTCGTTGCGGACTAGCTGCTGCGCGTGCGATTCTAGGCTACCTGGTTTGCGTTCACTGGTGAGTTTCTTTGTTGTGATGCGTTCCATTGGGTTTAGTCTATTAGGTTGTGGCTTGCAGGAATTTCTGAATGTGGTAGTCAGATGATAGGGATTTAGGGCTCTGCAGACGGGCTGGTACTTGCGTCTGCCGCCACCGCTAGTTTAATGTACGAATAGGCGCAAATTAGGAAATTGAGCAGGGCGAAATGCGTACCCGTCCTTGAAATTGCTCCCAACTGTGATAGTTGGAGCGCTAAGTGAAGGAGATCGCATTGAGTAGTCCAGAGTCGACCCAAACCGTGGAAAATGACAGAGAATGCAGGGTGAGGCGACTTGATCTTGCAGCCACGCTTGAGCGGTTTTACATTAGGGTTTGGGAGGGTTTAGGGTGCTTGGAAGTGGATGCCGGACTTTAAAAACCCTCTGCTTCACATAGTTGTTTGTTCTTGGACAAGGTTTTACATTTCGTGAGGGTTTGAATTGGGAGAGCCGCCTGAAAGCATTGTGAATTGGACTAACGCAATCATTTTGCGATGCGGTTTTTAGCGGTTTTGCAGGACACCATGTTGGAGGTTTAGGTTTAGGCAAGGGTTGTCACTGTCTTCAAAGCCGGTTTTAGTTTCTAGATTTTGATGGGATCAATTCTGTCTGTGGAATAAGATGGAAATTGTTATTTTATGATCAAGCCAAGAGGAAAGGCTCGCCATGAACGAATTTTCTATATCTGTGGGTGTGCGGAATCCGTGAATGCCCTTGCGGATTGTTGGGAGTTTTACTTGTCCGCATTTCGTAGCGATTTCAGGAGCGGTTTAGGATGTTTTCGAAATTTTTGTTTGCAAAAGTGCAGAGTCTGCCATTGCTATCTTACAGACGGATCTCTGTCTGATGCGGCCGTACTTACTCAAGCTTGTTGTTGTTGTTGCAGGGCAGCTATCAAATACCCGGAACATTACTGGTATTACCAGCTAGTGTTTCGTTGGGGCGAGCAGATCGGCTGGAAGAATTGGTTTGGCGAATTTGACTTACACCTGAAAGTAAAGTACTGCTTTGTGATGGCGAAGACCAAGCACACGGACCCTAAACCGCGAGTTGCATTCGCAGAAGCTTCTGGCAATGGTGGTGATGACAAGTCCCACGATTCTCGGGTAAGATTTTTTAACATACATGCTGCATCCATTTGAGCGGTTTCAGGTGGTCAGGTATTGAGTTTGTGGTTTACGGTACACTAACTCGAACTTGTTTTGCTATACTGCAGAGGTCGTCTCGTTCAAGAGGTAAAAGGACTACAACAACGGTGGAAGCAGCCCCGGCGAATACGGCACGCCCAGAGTTTCGGCGGAGCATCAAAATCGACGTGCGACACTTGGACGTGAACTATGGCACGGAGGCTGAGTTCACGAGGCTCCTCACCGAGTATGCTCTGCTGGCGAACACGGACATCACGAAGACTACTGACCCAAAGCGGAAATACAAACAGTGCATACACTGCGGGAGGCAAAACTTTGCCAACAAGATGCATTTGAACAAGCACCGGTGGGACGATGAGTGTCCGGCGGTGAAGGATGAAATGGGAAATCCTCTCAGGCTGCTTCCGTATCCGGACCAAGGCGTCGGCCAGGGCAAGAGTTCGGAGATGATCTGCCCAGAGAAGGGGGAGGAGGCTCAAGCGAAGTTGATAGGGAAATCACGGACCCAGAATGCAGCGACCGCCTCCGCGATGCCACTTAAAGAAGCTGCGGGCAACCTAGATGGAGGAGAGGGCCCGAAGCCAGTGTCTCAAGGTGCAGGACACGAGGGAGGTGCATCGGAGATAGAGCCCGCTAAACACTCAGGCGGTTTTGAGAGTTTAGTACCTTCCGGCACGCAACAGCCAACACTGAAGGCGGTTATCGCAACACGGACACGTCTGGCGACTCCGGCGCGGGACCCAAGAGCAACTCCGGCAAAAGGCATGAAGAAGACGCCAGCGCAGAGGGACATTCGGGAGTAGTCTAGTGATTCGGAGCAAGCGGAGAAGCGGCGGAAAGCCGAAACTCTGCTACCCACCAAGTCGAAGGAGAAGCGACAGGAGGCTGAGACACTGGCCACCAAGTCGAAGATGACGAAGGTGCGGTTAAGCAACGAATTGTCCAGTGACGAGGAGCCCGAGCAGAAGCGGCACCACGCCGACGCACTGGAGACCAGGTCGAGGAAAACAAAGGTACGATTCAGTGACGAATGGACTCCAGCAGATTCGAGGACTCAAATGGATACGCCTGCTGTTCTAGAGAGTATCGAGCCCATTTTGGAGGCTATTGAAGTGGAGGCTGCGGAAACGCGGAAGAGTACAGCGGTGCAGGTTTGGAAGAGTACAGGAGAGTCGCCTTTAGAGGAGGCGGCAGGGGTCCTGCAGCGTTTCGGGACCTTTGGAGGAACTGAAGGCGATAAATTAGGTGGAGCCACTCCTAGTCAGGACGCGGGCCCTGAAACAACCAAGGAGGCCGCTACTGAGCAGCGAAGGACGGCTAGTGTTTCGCCGGCAATGCAGGTAGATCCCGTGTGGGGAAATCGGAGGAAGCTAATAACGAAGGCGGCACAGCGGGCGAGCCCGAGACACGTGCGTTCGCCACTTTCGCCGATTGCGGAGCGCGCTAAGGTTCTGACCCGTCTAGTGGATCTGCGAGCCGTGAAGAAAGCAAAGAAGGAGAAAGCGCATGCAAGCTTGCAGGCGTTAGGGGACAAGACTGTGGTGGACGCTGCACCAGCCCTTGCGAAGGACACAAGCGCGGGTGATTCTCCAACTCCACGGCGAAACACTAGCAGAGTCGTACTATCTCCAAATAGTGGACCAGATGAGGGCGGACAGATGAACGTCTCAGTAGATCCTAATGAAACCAGAGACGGATTAGATTTGCATGACCCATCTGCGGCGCGACAGACGTTGGGTGGAGGACAACGGCCGGCCAACCTTGTTTCCGACGTCCGGGAAGATCACGAAACACTGGATTCGGAGGATAAAGTTGCAGCTTTCCTGAACCCGCTTTTTGGGGAAAGCAATGATCTTGAAGATGCAACCAGTCTGGATCCTGGCAACGCCGTTCAGGGTTATAGTGCCAGTCCAAGTAATTTTGAGCCACCATCCAAAACGTGTTGGAGTTGCAACAAAGAGGGTAGCGCGGAATTGCAGCGTTACTGGATTTGCGGAGGGGCCCCGCTCCGTTAGGTGTGTATCATCCGGAGCTGTCAACCTCGAGGGCGTCGCGAGGTGACCGTCTACAGGTGGACGAGTAAGAAGTGCAGCAACGTGCACAAGCAAAGGCAGATGCACTGGCCGAATCTTGGCCGAGGATACCCAAAGCATTGCACGGGCCCCCTCCCGATCTTTTTTACCTTGTCCTCATTTTACCAACGCTACTTGACTGGGACTACCACGGCCAAACAGCTTCGGAATTCAAGCGGGACTTCGACAGGTCGTGGCAAAACCAAAAATTCCAAGCCAGTACGAGGGCCTGCTCCATGTGGTGGTTGTGTGAGGCCAAGGTTAGATCTTCTGAAACCAAATTCCACGTGGCCCTTGTCTACCACACAAAGTTCATTTTCCTCATCATTGTTGTTGTTGAGTACGGTGTGGGTTCTCTCTGACACTGTCCACCGTAGCCTTCCTGCTCGTTGAGAGCTCTTTCTTACAATGCTGTAACCTCATTGGCAGTAACTCGCGCTCTTTGCCGCCTCAATGTTTCGTTTGTTTATGTCTTCCTTGAAGTGCGACTCCTTCACACCTAGTCCGATCACGTTGTGCTTTGCAGGAGGAGGATTACCCCGGAATCGCTGATGCCGTGGGCCGGGCTGTAAGATCCATATGCGCGTCGGTGAAGTATGACCAAGTCCCTCCTGATGTGGACTTGCTTGCGAATTACCTGCAGTTCCTTCGCGACTCTGCTACGTATGAGGCCAGGTGTCAGCAGTCTACAACGGAGCTACGCTTGCGTCAAGAGCGTGTTGTACACGAGATTGTGGACGCATTCCGGCGAGACACTGCCTTCAGACGTGAGAGCTACCGCTGGGATTGGTGCCCAATCTGGTGGGTTGTCTCTGCGCCAACGGTCTTCCAGCGGCTTCCGCCGTTGCCCTGGCGCCACGACGGTACGGTACTCTCTCCCTCTCAGTGCTTTACTTCCGACATCTTCTGATTTATGGACGGGGATCTCACTGCTTGTGTTTTAGAGCTGTACATTCGACTAAGTAATTTATTGTGTGTTTCAGAGGACGAGGCAGACGTGGTCCGCCGCATACTGCTGTCTGAGAGAGTTCCCCGTACGAGGGCCCCGCATTTCGTCAAGGTACTCCGGCTCGCCATGAACTCTGCCTTCGGGCGTTGGAGGCTACTGACATGCTCTTTGTTTGGCGTCACACGTCCGGTGGTGCGGGGTATTTGCAGAAACGAGGCAGCCATCCTTCAAGCGGTGACCTTGTTCTCTGTCGAAGCACCGTTTCGCTTTGCGGGCATGAAGGAAGGCGAGACAAGGGTTGTCCACGCTCAATTGATCAGGGATGCACAAATGGTCGCCGAAGGCAAGGGGGACAGTGTGTTAGACCTGGTCATGCATTGGGCGGAGAATGTCAGAGTGCGGGCATTACAGGATTTGGCGCTCCATCACCCCTCCGCATTTCTCTCTTCTTGGAGAAGTACCGATCCCGAGCATTGGACCGAGCAGTCTCTCATTTGGGGAAAGTGCCTGAGAGCCCGTGAAGACTTCGACCTTGGCTAGGTGTCGGACGACGATGCCCCTCAGTGGGCCTCACGAGTGGCGGAGACCCGTCGACAAATAAAGGAATTGGTGCAGTCGTTGGACGTGGCCATTGAGGACGACGACAAGGCGTCTTGGCGGATCCAAGTTGGGAACATTGTTCCAAACGAGACGGCTCGCCTTCAGGTGGATTCGCACGGTTGGCTCCAAGATGAAGGCGCGGCGTCAGCGCAAGAAGTGGTGTCTGTAGGCTGCCCTAAACAGTTGGCGACGGATGTGGTAACTGTCCGGAACACTGCCGGTCCACCCAGTGTTCCAGGAACGGTATTCCATGACGCAGGGGCCCAGACTGGTCCGGATACGCCTATCCCTAAACTGACTGAAGCAGCGCTTATTGTTGCAGACGCGGTGAAGTCATCTTGCCCTAAACCGTCGAGTCCTACACTGCATGTAGCGGAGGTTACTTTCGGTCATTCCTCAGGCCAAACTGAAGTGTTTCACGACACACTATTGAACGAGGGCCCGCTGCCGCTCTCACAGATCTCTCCGCCACTCCACATCGATGATATCCAGACACAGGATCTGGACACTACCAATTTGGCCATTGTAGAGGACACTCCGTTGAATCGAGTGTCTGTTATTGGCTCGTCTTGCGGTTCAGGGCCGCATGTAGTCGACCTCGTGGCCAGCACCCCTCGTAGCCTAGAAGAGGTATTCGAGGCCCTAATCAATACGGAAGACGACCCTTACGCACTTCCGGAGGCGGACAGTGGTGACAACGATGTGGAGCTCGCGAGCGCGGCGGAGGTTGTTCTCGACCGTGAAGGCAGGCCGAGGTTGCTGAGTCATCGGAAGAGCGTAACATACGAGCCTTTCCCGATTGTCGAGCGTCAGTCCAAGGCATGGGGTAGACTCAGCATCAAGCGGACATTCGCGATTTTACAAATTGAAGAGCTCATCCAGGCGCTGCCTAGGTAAATGGCCCAAATCCTATGCGTTTGCTTTGGATTTCAGACCGAACCTTCGGGTACATACATGACCACGTAACACTGCCCCTGACAATGTTTTGGGATCATCATTGACTTGCAGGAAAGGTGCCGGAGATGACGACGACATGGAGGTCCGCTTCTACACAAGTGAGTGGGACTCCTTGCCCGTGCCGATCAGCCAGATTCGTCATTTGGGCCAAACCAAAAGATTTCTCGGACAGAATGTCCTGGAGCTTCTCAGCCGGCGATTGTGGTGGAGTCTGTCCGAGTCAGCCCGCGGTCATGTTTACGTTGCGTCGTCTTTCATGCAAGCACCGCTCGCCTCTGCATGCGAGGCAGGGACGGAGGAGGCGCTTGTGAAGTGGGGCCGTCAGTACCTTGTCCCATCGCACATCTACCGCAGTGTCGTGGCGGATATGACGGTTCTCGTTCCCTACGCTGCGGACGGGCATTGGTCATTGTTCATTTTGAGCAATGACGGCGTCAAGCACCTCGATAGTGCACTAATGCACTCGTCGGCTCAGGACTTGGAGTACGTGCGTCGCATTCGCCATGTGTGGGAGATGTTGCACGAACCGCGGCTGACCTTGCCGACCGTGAAGGAAGACGTCCCTTGTCATCTCCAAACTGGGAACCAAGAATGCGGCTTCTATGTGCTCCGAAACATTGAGTGCTTCCTCCGTGTTTTCTATGGCGACGATGCGGTGACGGCAGGGTCCAATGCACAGGAGCTGTTCAGATGCCAGATTGCATCCTCTGCAAAAGCGCGTGACCTGCAGAAGAACGTTATTGTAGCTGTTGCAGATGAGCTGAGAGCCCCCCGTGATACACAACCCTACGAGCCTGCATTCCGGGTATCTTACTCCAAGGACGTGGACGACGACACTTCAGTGCTAGGTTTCACTCCTCCAAATCGGAAGTGAGAACATTTTCTGATGTTGGTATCCGATTCATTGTGCCGCCGTGGTTCCTTGTGCTGCCGCGGATCCCTTCGGTGTATAGTGTTTTAGACATGTATGGCCCATAGGACAGTTCTTTTTGGTTTAGTAGGTGTCTTCAGATTTCCAATTGTTTTCCTAGACAGCTACTGCATACCACGTGTATGTAGAATAATATGCCAAATTACATTTGAAGACTTGATTTCGTAAATGGACACAGTGTTTCATGCATCATCTAATTTAGACCTCGTCGGCAGGACTGCAGGACGACGCAGTGGTTCATTTGCAAAGTTAGAGCTCATGAAAAGTTCTGTGTAATAATAATAGAATTGTACCAGAACCCAAGGGTATGTATGCAGCTAAATTGTCAACTACATTTTGAAGCGGCATTCTTGATAAAGAATAAGACTGAATTATGCATTCCTACACCTCATCTGTTCTGAAGCTGGATAGTACGTAGGACTTTTGTATTTTATAACTGTGTTTGTGATAAATATAGCGTATTTGCAAATATTGGTTCCGACTCCAATCCAAATGTAGGTCAATTCAGACGTGGAAGTGTATTGGAAGTCCTGACTGGATAGCCTACTTACAGTGTTTCGTGCATTCTCAAAATGTGCACTTTGTTTCTGTTCTACAAACTAACGCATGAGTATTGCACTCTTATTTCTACTAAGTAAGACGTAACCCTAAGCCAAATTCATGGTACCCAGTATACATACAAAATTGACTGAAATGCTCGTAACATCAGTTGTCGGTGGAGAAAAGTCACCCCTCATTTTATAAGCATGCAAAGGGAACAACTCAAAAGAAGCAGGGAAATCAGAACTCATCCAAAGTCTTAGAATTTACCAAATAAGTGGCTTCTGCCGTGGTCTAGTACCCTAATCGTAGTACAAATCCGAAGAGCTACAATAGAGCTCCCTATCCTAAAACCGAGAATGTTCCCGAAACACTGTGCCTGATTTTCTTCAGTGTTGTACGTTTCCTAGAGTTGCAATCTCATGACGAAGCATAATTCTCCCCTGTTTCCTGTCCATCAAGCCAGCGATTCTCCACCCAAACGTAGTCTTCTATAAACTCCTGGTCTTCTTCGGCCCTCAAGCATGTCCCTCAACCGTCCCAAGCCCATACCCAGCCCATCTTCCACATGCTGAAACACTGGAGTGGACCTGACTGGGTGGAGGATCCCGGAATCAATATCGGCTTTTAAGGCCTTCATCTTTCCTTGTAAGCGGTGCAGATCAGTGTACAGATGTTCCATCAGAATGTTGTTTTGGCTACTGAAATCTAGAATTTCTTGCGCTAAGATTGTTAGAGTGGTATGGCGGTGCACAGTGTTTCGTGACGCTTCGGGCCGGGTCTCGGCCCGAAGCCGATCCGGAGTCATCCCTAAAACTTCATGCGGCACAGCATTTTCAGTAGCGAATCCAGCGTGTGCGGCCATTTCACTTGTACCTGCCACTCCTAAACCCTTTAATGCTCCACAAAACCTAGCAACAATCCCCTCTGCTACCTGTGGATGCATGAGTCTTAGAACTTTCACCTTGTGCTTGCAGGTGTTTCCTCGTTGTGCATGCACACAATTGCAGAAGGCCCACAATTCTCCTGGGTTTTGCACAACATATCGCAAATGCCGGTGTGTACAGGACGTGACAAATGCCGATCCTCCCTTGACTTCCGGGAGTGTTACGTCGATGTCAAGTATCTCCCGAGCTAAAATGAGAGCAGAAACAACTATGTCGAGCTCCTTTCGGTTGTCAACAAATCCAAACTGCTTGCGAACTCGGTTGTACCAATAGTGGGTGAGCACATCACCTGTGAGAACGTGGATGCACCAGTCCACCCGATGCCCGGTCATTCGACTTTTTTCTGCCTTCAGGACCGATTTCATGTATCTATGATAACTCTCCACCGCAGCATTAGTGTCCTGGCCGGCGTATGGCATATTGCGGTAGCCCACCACCCACATATGCACCTTCGGCAACCACTGTTCCCTCACGTAATCCCAGAATTCGTTCGCAGCGGGGTGCATTGACTGCAACTGCTGCAGTCTCCAAACAGCCCAATCCGGAGCCGCAACTCCAGTTTGCCCACTGCGGTCATACATGATTGAACATAGGCCCCTCAGAATGGACGCCCATGCGTCACTATCTTGAATTTTGATGCACGCCTGCTTCTGCTACGCTCGATGCATGTGCCATAGGCACAGAAAGATGGCTATGTTTGGCCACACCATCCTAGAAAAGTGACAAGGAAGTCAGTGATTAAGGGTTTAGGGGTACTGAGACAATTCAGCGTGTTATCTTTTACATGTGACATCTGGTAAGTGCTTCTATAACTGAGCGCGGGTAGAACCTAAACTGACCCTAAACTCAACCCTAAAACCGTCTACAAGAACATGGTGGTGGCCAATGGTAATGAATCGTCGGACAGTGTATCAAGGCGATATATACCTTAGGCTATTTATCTCTCCTGACGCGCAATCCACAATGAAAGCATTTGGCTTCCAATTCAGCATTTCGCGCCTCAATGCAACATCCAACACCCGCATCCAGGGAGTAAGATCCTCCTGCGCTGACCGCAATGTAATAACGAATGCCACCGGTATTCCGTTGTGCCACTCGTCGAACACCATGACCGTGTATAGAGGAAACTGCAAAAACGCCAAAATAGTGTTTCGCACATCAGGAACACTGAACACGAAACTGTAATCGTAAGATATCAAATGCAAAATTAGACAGAATGCTAGATTCATGCGAAGTTGTCCCTAAACCCAAAACCAAACCTAAGCATAAGGCATGACCTGGACTACCGGCAGACCAAATTGAATGCCTTTCCTTCTCAAAAGCAGTGTTTAGAGACGCTAAACCTTATTCTCGTTAGTGCCAAAAGTGGCATCAATCGAGACACCATTTTCGTGGCCGAACTGGACCATCATTTCACGCTGCCAAGGTGTTTGAATCCCTAGAGTAAAAGGCATAGTTGAGTGCGTCAAAGCGCCTTGGGTGACCAGTCTAGTTTCTTGGTAAAAGAATACACTTCCCCTGTTCTGCTCTACCCACAGCTGCACACTTTTCGCATCATGAGGGTGCTGCATGTATGTCTCATGTGCCACCTTCGTTGCTAAATTCCTGACATCACGTTCATGTTGGAACATGTCCCTCGAAATGCCATTGCCAGTGCTGAGGGAGTCCTTCACAATTTGAATGTGCTTGGACATGACCTGCGGTACACTATGTCCATCCCGTAGTAGTTTCAAGACGAATTCCTTGATTTCCGAAAACAAGTGCCATGTGAATGCACTTCGATCTCCCGCAAGCCCCAAACCATGGCACTGCATTCGGGCTTCATTTACATGTTCACATTCATAGACTGTTATTTCCGTGACATGTGGGAGGAGATATAGTGACTTTACACTAAAGGATGCCTGGCATCCCCGCTTCAGGCCACCTCTCCACTGTTTCAGAGAATCGCGTGGCTTAAATGCTACATCCGGTCGCCGTGGCCTGTTAGTGGTCCCGCTTGGATTTCCGGACGGTTCTTCAGTGTTTTCCTGATCAAGCGGTGTTTTCCACGCACTGGTAGTTGTGTCAGCCTCAGTACTCTGCATGAGTGCATTCTAGTCAATCCTATTGCTTCCCACTTCAGGTACACACTCTCCGATTGGACAATTTTCTTCCACATCATTGTTCGTAACTGCAGGCAAGTCCTGGTTATCGCAGTCCGGAGGGGGGGCATTCAAGTCAAGTTCTAGGAAGGCAGCTGGCAGTGTTATGGGTGCTTTCTTGGAAGCCTTTGAGCGCTTGCACACAACCATTTTTGGTTTCCTTGGGAACTTGATGGCACTTGAAGCTTGCCAGCAAAGTACCTTTGATTCCGCTGCAGTAAGAGGTACCTCAGAAGGCTCTGCGGCATTCGTTGGTAAATTCAAGTTTATATCTCGTCCTGCAAGTGTATCGGGCTTATCACTTGAAGGAACATCTCCAGGACCGTTTGACAGTAAGCTGTCTTCAGCCACGGCCGGAACTCCAGTTTGCCGCCGTGAACGTCCATGCTGGAATCCAGTTTTTCGCTGAACCACTGGTACCAGTGTATCGATAGTGGTCCCAGTTCTCTTGCAAGCGCTTTCCATGCTGAGGACACGCACGGTGTCGCCTAATCGTTCAGCGTCCGTTTGAATGGCAGCCGTAGGCGGTGGAGGCTTCTTGGCAACGCGCGTTTGCTTGGGTTTATCAGAAGTAACTTCCGCTCCGTTTGTTGCATTAGACTTCTTTTAAGACCTAGTTTTCTTGTGTTTGGGTGGCTGCACTTCCCCTTCCGCGGGAGGACCTTTGTTTTTTCCTTTGCGTTTTGTCTTCGCAGCTCTAGCAACAGCGGCCTTTGGTCTTTGCTTCCTAAGCAACACTGAGCTTACAGTCTTCACATTCGTTGAGTGGTCCTGTGGACCATATTGACAATGGTAGCTGCAAGACGAAACGTACATGCATACAACATTTCGAAACACTGAGTCAATGGGAGACAAAACGGAACATTGATAAATACGCAAGAAGCAAGACTGGATCCAAAATGGACAGGAGGTAAGTGTAACCTGAATTGCCTACCGTACAACTTCATTAGCAGTAGTTTCAGTTGCTAAGAAATTTTTATCGCTATTCGCTGGCTTTGTGCGTATTTTCACAAACTTGCACGTCACGCTGCCTTTTGTATTCTCCATTCCCATGATAAAATCTGGGACCCTGCTGGTGGGGATGAAACATTGCTGGACCACCAGTTCCTTCTTACTGCCCTTCCATTGACCTTGGCGGAGACGTCGCGTTTCGCGAAGGGACCACAACAAGTCGTGCATGAAGATCGGCCCATGAGGCGGAAACTGCAGCTTCGATGTGACAAGGTCGAGCTGCACCTGCGATTGCACTTTCCCACGGGCGTCGTGTTTGACACCTACATCGGCAGCCCACTTTGAGTCGATAGAAACATCTGTCAAATGATCACCTACTGTCGCTGCTGATTCAGTGCGCGCCATGGAAGAAGGACAGATCAACTATATTCAATGCGAAGAAGGCAAGGCCTTCTAAGTCATACACAACAATTTGCCTCAAATTTGCTAATGCGTGCAAAATTGCTAATAACCAGAGATCCTCCTTTCAGCTCACGTGGACTAGGACCATGAAGTACACATTGTATACACGAAGAACCTTCAAATGCACACACTTAGGAGCCCGCATCCAAGCATTCTATAACTAAATCGGGAACATCACCCTAAACCCTCTGGAATTGCTAATTTGCAGTAGTGAAGAACACCACCTAAACCCTAACCCTAACTAATACAACGAAGCGCAGTATGAGATGAGAAGCGCTGGATTCATGAAATGTGCCCTGGCGCCACGACTTTCCACCGTAAACCCTGACGCCAGCACAGCCGCAAATTCCGTCCAAATGCCTGAAATGCCCAACCGCAAATTCACCCCAAAATCCTGAAACACGCCTTCCAGTCCTTGGTTGTCTCTGCGCCAAACCCGAATCCTAAGGTAACCCCTAAACTGCAATGACGCAATCACCACCTAAAACCATAGCGCCTCTATCAAATTGAGACTTAGTCGCAAAACCTCCAGTTTGCCGCAAAACCCGGCTCGCACTGCCGGAAGAGACGCTCCCAAACCCTAACTTCTCGAAACCCTAGCCACGGAAAACACAGTTGGTCGGTTTCCAACGGACACCAATCCCGCCGAAACACTGACCTACGAAAACTGCCCACCTCCCCTAAACGGTCAAAAAGCGTTTTCGAAAAATCATTGATGCATGCATGACATATATGACATACATGACCCCATGCCATGCCTCTTCGAAACACAAGTTTCAAAACATTGTGATTTACCATTGTGTTCAGTGCTGGGTAAATCAGGCGTGGTAAAAGAGTCTGACAGTCAGGCGGTGTGAGAATCGAGACAACCGGGACGACTGGTCTGTCGAGACGGAAGGAGTCAGAGCCATAAAGGGCTGCATTCTGAGGGGTGAGAAATAGTGAAATGCTGGGTCCATCTGAAAAGGTGATGTCCCCCACCTACTAATCCCCCTCCCCTAATCAATTTTTAATCAATTATTTAATCTATATTTTCTTATCCTAGTCAAATTCATACCACACATGATGCAAATATAAGGTGGGCACTGCCAAATCCGAATCTTTTGTGCACCTTGTGCCTAGTTACTATTACTCTCAATGTCCCGAAGTGATTGTCCACAATTTTGTTGGTATTTTTGGGAGCCAACTTCATTGATAGTATTGCAAAAAACATAATTAAAGAAGGTTCCAAATTTTATATCACTATAATTAATGAAGAACATTGAATGTGCTCATTGCAACTTAAATTAAATTAGCCACAAGTCTCCAAATGACCTACTCAAAACAACCTTAAAAAAACATGACATTGAAAGTGGACAATCATTATGGGAAGAAGGTATTATTAGACTTGTTAATTTTTTATATTTGGGTTTTGGCAAGTGAAAAGAAGTTTCAATGCACCAAAGAATGCAACATTTGGATATTGTATGCAAAAGGTATAAAGGTTCAAAAGAAATTGATAGAGGTTCTAGGATGAAGTTTCTTCCACATATGTACATAATGATTTTGGAGATGTACATGGAATGATGATGGTGTTTCTAGGTAGGATGCAATTTGGATGTACCACCTTAATTAATCCTTGATGGACACCGCGGACCAAATTGTTTGAAGAAAGATTGCATTGTGTTAAATGTAAAAAAAAAATGAATAACACGAAATTAGACATTCTTGCACTTGGCCAAGTGCAATGATCGTATGCAAAACTATTCACAAAAAATGTGTTATGAAAAACTTGAGTACCCCCCAGATTTTCAAGAGAACAATTTTTTAATTTTATCATGCAATACTATCACTTCGAATGCAAACTCTCCATGAGGATGCCATTTCAGTTCTTCCAAGAGAAATACAAGTCCAGCACATTTTACTTCTTCCTATCAATCATTTGATTTTGTCTCATGTATAAATCTTTCTGCTCTGTACAATGCCATTACATTCGTCTTATAATATGTAAATGCGTATATCATGTGTACAACAGTATTCACTACAATTTTTGGAATATTTATTTATAAATCCACAATGACATTGAAGGTTTAGCAACAACCTTCACATTTTTTAATTATGTGCTCACACCAATCAAAAACAATACTATCATTTGAACATCTTCATAGTCTTTCAAAACTAGCACACAAGGTCTATACTCTCACACACCTTATTCTACCATCACACGTACTACTATGTCTCTTATAACGACCCTGCTTCATCTGGTGTCTCCAATACTCGTGCAGATGATTGCACCAAGTCTCCTCCTTCTCCTCCACCAGTTGCCTCTGCTTGATCGTGTGCACTTGGTCCACCAATTAGACTCATTAGAAGCGAAGAAATAAACTGCAACGCTGTTTCCACCATGGTGCTTGCAATGTGCTTGCAATGGGTGTTGGCGTCAGAGAAGGTCCTTCCAAGATGGAAGTCACTCGGTGATAAATGTAATGCGGTCCTTCACCTGTCCGAGTGAATCGAACGTTGTCCCTATTACGATAATATCCTTCACCATCTGGGACGAAGCTCATTTGATCCAATTGACTGAATGCTGACAATGCTGACATGGAGTCCGTTCGTGTTGTTGTATCTGCATTTTCTCCCACGCCCTCTTCAACTTGTTCCGGTTCCACGTTGTCCACCTCCTCAACTACTTCTGGAACAACAAAATCCGGGTCTTGCTCTACTTCCATCAAGTTTGCTTGGTCCCCACGGGCGTCACTGACTGCATCAGTGTCACGAGAACCTAAACTTCGGCCAGCACTTGGTAATCTGTCAGACTGTGTCCGCTCGGCATCACTCTCATCTTTGTTCGTCGATGAGGCTCCCGAATCAACTGCTTTAGCTTTCCCCTTCCGCCTTCCCCGTCTTTCCTCTTGAACTCTCCTTTCTTCATCGGAGGAGTCCCTAGATGATCGTGGTAGTCTTTCAACTCTACCAGGTGGCACACCTCCATTTGTTTCAGAATCACCAGGACCAGGCAACCTCTCTTCTCTAGTCAACCCCTGTGAGGGTCTGCGTTCGGCGGCCATACTTACACTGTTCACCATCACCAACTTCTCCCCATACATCGATTGCAATTTGTCGTACACGAATTGCGTTTTCAACGAAACACCTTTTATAATGATAACATCATTGCCCACATATCCTGTCTCCAAAATCCGTGGCACTGCCATTGTGATGCCTAATGTTACCAACCCCCAATTCCGTGGCAAATACATTTGTATCAATCTCTTCAACTCCGTTGGTGTCCTCTCAAACTTGTCTTGCGCTCGAGGCATCACTTTTGTACTCCAAGAGTCTTGAAATATAACATGTAAGTCCTCTGTACCGCTAGGAAGGTTTTCCATGAACCCACTCTCTTTGGGATAATTCATGATGATGACAATGCCACCAACAGGTTGTACACCACGGCGTCGTTGCTCGCCATGACGCAGATCATTCACGTATGAGGACACGGTTTCTGCTTGAAATATCCAAGAACCTTGGAGCACGTGGCAGCCCTCTAGCAACGCCATCCTCGACTCCATCGCTTCGTCAAAGGATACGCCTGGCGGAAACAAAAACACGGCATTCCAACGAAAAATGCAAGACATCCAGTTCTTGAGTTGTTGCATAACCTTGCTGTAATCCTCGTTCGACCATGGTATGTTGGCCCCTTGCGAACCTCCATGTCTACAATCAAAAATCCATAAACATGGTTTGCCAAGTTCAATGTACTCGTCCTCAAAGAACCCTTCTCTACATCTCACGTGAAATGAGGCTTCACGCTTTTTGTGTTGCACTACAGAGATTGCAACTTGCCAATTGCAACGAGCATTCGATACATCTTCGACTTCTTGACCATATCCCGCATAACCTTTGCGACCCGCTCGGATATCCACAAAGTGCTGTCTGACGAAAGCTGGGACGGCACTCTCCAAACTGCTCAGCATTTGAACCGTTGTCACTGCAGGAAAATACCACGATGTCTTCGTGTCATTATCCAAGGTCCTCCCCATCAAGAGGAACTGCCTTCCTTCCGAATCTCCATACTTGCTTGCGTTGATGGAGAAGAAATCATCCATGGACGATGGTTTTTCATCACCTACTTCTACCATAAGAAACCGAATTTGGTTTCTGATGGCATCTTTCCGCTGTACTCTGTCCACCGCATACGCTATTGTACCTTTAGAGGGGTTTGCGGAAGTAGCATCACTGAAATAGTATCGCTGCGAAGAACGCTTTCCATTCACCACATCCTTTGCAGACATCTCTTTCATCACACGTACATAGTTCTCCGTAGAGATACTATTCAACGGCCTCCACCAGGTCTTCTCCATCCTCTTCCGCTTCGGATTTCCATCCACTGTGACATCAAGATTCTGATCTCCAGCCATCTTCTTCCATTTAATTTCTGCCTTCTTGCTGAAAAATAGTTTTCCATCCTCATAATCTTTGCACACCTGCAAGATAGCCTTATAGAACTGCTCATCTTCATGCCAAGCATGGCGTGTATAGTCCACCATCTTCCTCGACAACTCCCCCAACAATACATGCTTTGATAAGCTTTGACTTAAATGTAATGCACTCGCTGCCATTGTCAACGCTTTTGCTCTGTATGCATCGTTAGCCCGAGTAGCCACACTTGGACTTCCACACGCTTTCCATATGTCGCGCAGTTTGATGAGATTTTCGTAATGCGTGGTGAAGAATTTCCTGTCAAACTCCTTTGCATTTATTTTGACCGACGCTTCTATATAAAACTGCGGGTTGTTGTACACCACAAACTTTGCTTTCCCGCTCACAAACTGTGCATGGTACTCTTCATTGGATAAATGTCCCTCTTCCTTCTCCCGTTCAGCTCGTTTACAAGCACCAACAATATGTTGGCCATCTACTGGCTCCCACACAATATTACTTTCCAGCCACCTCCTTTGCAATGCGGTGCTCGAGAGCGATGAATCCGCTCGGCAATGTTTCAAATACACGGCTTCGAATTCACGTGCAGCCCCTTTTTGGCTAAACGGTACCTCCGTCACCTCCGTCTCTCCCTTGTCATTGCTACTATCATAGCAATATGCAATGGGACGAAGGATAATCGTACTTACTCCATCAGCTTTGGATCCCTTCAGGCGCTCATACATTTCATTCACACGCCAATCCATTAGCACCCTGTGGTTTGTCTCTGTGTTAACCACATCGCGGATGCTATCGATCCTCGCATCAAAAATCAGACTCTGTCCCCATATATATCCTGCTCTGTACTCGGTCTCAGTAGAAAAAACAACAGATGCTTTTATAATGCTCTTCGGCAATACTCTTCTAGGCTCTTGTTCTGGTTCACCTTCAGAGGAATCATCATCAATGACAGCAATTTTGCCATCATTTCCTTGTGGAGGACAACTTTGTAAGGCTGCTCTTCAACGGCGTACCTGTGCTGCTGTTCGCTTCCTAGCACCTTGCTCTTCTCCAGCATCCGTTGCACGAATGCGACGCCTTGCTTGGTCTTCTGAGATGTTTTCCACTGCAGAATCACGTTGCATCTCACCCCCACCATATCCTCTACCAGCACCACGTCCTCCACCAGCACCGCGTCCCCTAACAACACTCCGTCCTGCACGATTGGCAATCCTTGCAGCATCCACGTTGGCCACTACAATATGTGACCTGTAAACTCTTGCACCTGAGCCAACTCTTGTTTGTCTTGATCCTAATCCAGCTTCCATGATTGTGGTTGGAGCTCCTTCTTCTCCTTCACTTGGAAGCTCAGCAAAAACCGGGAGTTCGCTTGGTACAGGATTTTGAGTTCCCTCCCGCCTCGATTGCAACAACTCTTCTACAACTTCCATCTCTACTACTAGTGGCCTCACTGCTGCGCTCGCTTGTACTTGTACCTCTTCAGTATCACTTGTTTGATGAACAACAACATCGGTTGCTACAGATTGGAGGCGTTGACGCTGTGCCGTCGGTCCACCAGAATTCACCCCCTCATTTGCATGCATTCCTAGTCCCCTTTCAACAGCAGCTCGCTTGCGGTTTCGTTCATCCAGTGGAACCCAATTCGGATTCACTGGCGTAGCAAGATCCCGATATACTTCATTCAAGTCCTCTGGATCTCTTGGTGCACGCCGCTCTTGCACAACACCTGGGTTCATCCTTTCTAATTCTTCACGGCTTAGAATCTCCCGGTACCGATGACGCAATGCTCGCACTTGTTCAGAGGTCATCCCCATGAATTTCTGAACTGCTCCCTCTCGTTTAACCTGCAATTCATGAGGCACTTTCTTCCAATCTTTTGCTACACTCTTCAAGCTACACATCGGAGTAAGAACTAAGAGAAGTTGCGGCGGAACTAGAACCATCATCAATATCTTCTTCAGTTTATACTTCTCAAGTGCCGTTTCTGTTGTGGTCACCGACATAGTCAATCCTCCGTCAGAGGTGCCCGTGAGGCCCTCGATGACTCCATGTGAGGACGCCAATGCAGACTCATAACGCCCCTGCCCAATTGGAAAATCTGTGATCCATAAAGAAGACCTGTCATTGTTGTTTACTACGATCCACCATCCGTGCTCCAACCACTTCGAGTGCATCTTCGGTGTCATTTTGCCCTGAAAAGAAAAGTGCATCAACATTTTAGCATTCACTGACGTTCTTAGGAGTTTTTAATTACATTAGAAAAAATTAACAATTATGATTCAAATTGTATCAAATTTGAAGAATATACTATTTTTGTTGTGAATTTTGAAAAACTCATGCAATAAGACAAACGAATATTTTTTTGATGGTACTAAATGTTATTACATCAACGTCCTACCTTTCTAATGAAAAAAAACAATCCATTACAACAACAATCCAATTTATGAAATCATATACAATTATTTTCCAATAACACTTGTTCTATGCATGACAATGAATATCACATTACTTTCTCTAATGAATCCACTACACTTTCAATCCAAAAAAAACGAACATGATTGGGAAGCAAAAATCTTACATATCTCTTCTTCTCAGTACAACATTACATGTATGATTTTATCATTACCTTCATATGTTGTTCCTTGGTCTCTCAAATAAAGTAAAATCATTTCCACACTTCAAAATGAAAGCTAACTTACAAAAAACTTTCAATCTGTTTCTCAGTTCCTAAACTCCGAATTCAAAAATCATTTACCTTATTTAAAGGAGTACTTGTACGTATTGTTATGTTTTCTTTGTGACAATGTGTTTAAGTTTAATAAAACTACAGAAAAAATCTAATATAAATTTGCTTTCAATGTCTCCTTCGTTGATAATAGCTCAACAAATTGTATATGTATATGATGGACATAACTTATACTATACATTTATAAATGAAAAGAAACAAAAAGAATCCAACTTCAGTGCATCTGGAATATACGTGAAATACTTGTATACAATCCTCCCATAGCAAAACAAATTGAAAAAACACTTACTCAATAACAACATTTAAAAAAAAAAAAAAAAAGACATTTAATGCACAGCTACAATTAAGCAATTCATAAAAATTTCTATTCCAAAAACTTGCGCTTTTGAACATCCAAAATATAAGGCAGTTGTCATGGAATACTTTATAAACTACTAATAGACAAGCACATCATAGATAGTATATTTACATACCTTCTAGCTATTACTGAATATGTACTCATACCAATTTTGTAATACAAAAATTCCCCTTTCGTACTTTGTAGGGTTCACTTATCCATTCTAACTTCAACATCTTACTCAATTACTCCAATAAAAATATTGAACGTTTATTCAATCCTTGTTACCTTATTTTTTCATGCAATTCAAATACACAATAGCTGAGGTGAACCGTTTTCAAGAAAAAATCATACATTTCACTTGTATAAAACATTGCTGCTCTTCAATGTTATAAAATAGGACCTTTACAATACATATACATTGCTACAACAAATTCTGAAATGATTGCAGAGGTTCCCTTTCTCTTCCTTCTTCATGGGGGTTTCTTGAATTTTTTTCCAGGTGTTAACAAACTTTTAATTGTAGATAATTTAATTCTTAGTTGTCAATGACATTTCTCTGGAACGATCATCATTACGACTTCCTAAAACAATGATCTATAAGTAAATCAGATGAGACAACAAGGAATTGATCAATACATCTCCCCTGCCTACCACTTCAAAAAATTTCATTAATTATATTTTTTCATACAATTAAAAAGTCATAAGTTCACAAGTTCAGAAATCATGAAGTCTTCGTTTATTTTTTCCAATTCATGGATTGCCCGATGCAACGAACAACCACAACTGGATATAACAAAATATTAAAAAACTAAAGGCAATAGACTCAAACCTTGAAAAGTAATCCATAAATTGAATGGATTAAATAGATCTAACATTTTGTACTTGTTAGTTATAAGTTTATTAGTGATTCTGGCTACATCTTCAACTTAAAACCCATTGGATTTATGAAATTCTTCATAAGTAATCAAAAAACATTTTGTATTGGCATAAATTCGTATCTTCTACAAACATTTTCATATATGAAAAGAAAACAAAAAATAATCTACAAAGTGAGAATGAAATCAATATGATTAAATACCAACTTATATTAATGAAATGCTTTTTAACAAAAAGGAGGGAAACAGTACCTCATGCAGATGTTCTTGCTGCTCTTGATTTTACAGGTACCTATATAACATGCGTGACTATCCCGATTTCACTGTTGATTGTTGCATATTACAACCTTCAATATTCTTGAGATAACTGCTATAGCAAGATGCACAATCAAAAACTCCACCATTCATTCTCTTCATGGATACAGACTTCAAAATCAAAGGTCTCCCATTTTCTTAAGTATTGAATTACCTTCATATAACATAACAACATTAAATGTACAATGAATTCAAGGAACACTCTTAGACCACTGATGCAATTTCAAGATTGCACTATTGAGCACAAAGTTTAAATGAAAGGAGCTAGAACCATAAAAGAGTGATGAAATTTAAAAAATGAAGGTAAGCACAATAGCCTTTAGACAATCTTTTGAATCACCTCCCATGTAGTTCATTAATTGTGAATTTTAATTTTTAAGTAATAGAAAACACGTAATTGAAAACTATGCACTTGTGTACATTAGTATTCATTTTCATGTCATTGTTGCTTTTCAATGAAACAAATCAATCCGCCAACCCAATATAATTCATTTCAATAACAAATGACAACTTCCTCCCACTGTCCTCATCTTAAGCTATTGACCATATTA
The DNA here is from genome assembly GCA_951230915.1 of Antitrichia curtipendula. NCBI lineage: Eukaryota > Viridiplantae > Streptophyta > Bryopsida > Hypnales > Leucodontaceae > Antitrichia > Antitrichia curtipendula. Next base: position 41,133,603 of record OX579634.1, read on the forward strand.
CACTTGTTTTGAACACAGAAAACAAGTACAACAAAATTGCATGTTCATTGATAAATTTGCAGATTTTGACCTTCTGCAAGATTTTATGAAGTCCTAGTTCCACAAGTTCAATGTTTCAACTGCCTTAATTTGTTTTCTTTTATTACAAGTATTCTTACAATCAATACAGGAGTGTAACGTGGTTAAAATATTCTTTGAAACACACAATGCAAAGACGTGGAAGCCTGAAAAGTCGTCCTGAGCGATTGACCCCTTCATTGGCCCGTCGGAATGATTACTGTAAACATTGCGCCCAATTCTGTGTCGCCTAAATTTTTTATTTTCTCTTGTTCCTCAAACTTTGAGACCCCAAGATTGTTTTATGCCAAAATAACTCAGAACTACCACTTTTGTTGTATTCACTTAATGAATTAAATTTTTTAGGTTTCCTGGATTTTAAACCATACGATCTTGTACTTAACTTGTCTGAGATCATGTAATGCAACTTTAATCAAATTTCAACGTACGGATTGTAAAATATTAGCATTCATTGTTGAACCAAAAAAAAATTTCAAAAAAATGCTTAAATTGCCAGAAAACTTAAAATTTTCCATAACTTACTCATCCCTAATGCACATAGAATGAATTAAAGTTCCATGTACAATTAAAAAAATAATCGTTTAGGAAAATAATTGAAAAAAAACAATTTGCCATTCCATATTTTTTTTTGGATTGTTCACCAATCTCCAACTCTTACTCAATGTGCCAGAACTTTTTCATCCGGCATCTGATTGAAACAAAAATTATATATCCACAAAGCTCTTTCAACGCTCCATAACCTTAAAAAAAAACAAAAAAATTCACTTCTTATTGAGACAGTAGGAAACTACGCAGACCCAAATTGTCCCCTAAGGGGATAAGCATTGTTTTAGGGGTTAACTAATTGAATGACAAATTCATCTCATCACCAATAAAGGGGGTTGGGGTTGGGGTGGGGGTGTTACCCCGTGATGGACCCCAACCCTCCAAAAAATTATTTTGTTTTATTTAATTTTTAGGGTCTATGCTGAGGATTTATTCTTGGCACCAAGAGGGTCCAAGAAAAAAAAAGGGAGTCATCATAAAAATCTCAATCTCAACGGGACCCCAAACAAAACAACCTCATTTGATTTCAAGTGAATCTAAATCACCAATTATTTTTTCTTCTTAAAATCTAGCAAAGCTCAACAAGTAGCGAATTGAAACAACAAGTGCTTGATCCTCTTCTCAGCGTCAAGAGGTCCTAGGCAACAAGAGGGCAATGACTAAGTGATCCACTATCTTTGTTGTTGTCATCTTAATGAATTATATTTCTGAAAAATGCAGTTATATTTCTTTTAAATTATATTATTTCAAAATTTTGGGGGAATTTTCAATCAATATAATATATATCTAGTGCAAAATGTCAAAATACTCTCAAACTTTCTTAGAGTAGAAATTTCTATAAAATCATAAAAGCAATAATCATGGTGATATAAAATGTATATAAATTGAAGTAAAGTTTACTTTATAATAAGGATAATAACTTTCTCAACATTGTAACCATGATTGTTTGTAGTCAATTTGCAACAACAATAGATTTATTAATTTAAGACAATTTGTATTGTATTGTCTCAAAATAAAACCCACTCTATCTAAGACAAATTCCAAGGCCTGCGTTACGGGCGAAAGCTTGACAGCACTTCTGCGACACTGGAATGACTAGATTCCCATGTTGTAGAAGCTTTCTTTAGTTGAAACTAAAGGTAAGAATTCACTGAGTTTCAAACTAGCATAGTTGCAGGCAAAATAGTTAACCCCTAAAGCCCCGCTTATCCCCTCAGGGAACAATTTGGGACCGGGTAGGTTCCTATTGTCTCAATTTGAAGTGAATTTTTTTGAATTTTTTTGAGGTTGTGTAGCTTTGCAAAAGCTTCGTGGATATATAATTTTTGTTTCAATCAAATGCCGGATGAAAAAGTTATGGCATAATGAGCAAGAAATAAAGATTCTCGGCCAGCCCCAAAAATTTACAAAAGTCAAAATTATTTTTTTAAATTTTTTTCCTAAAAGAGTATGTTTTAACCTATACGTCAAACTTTGATTCATTCTATTTGGACTAGGGATGAGAAAGTTATGGACAATCTCAATTTTTTGGGCAATTTAAGCATGTTCTTGAAAAAAACTATTTGTTCAACTTCGAATGATAATATCTTCCAATCCGTACGGTGAAATTTGATGAAATTTTTAATACATGATCTCAGACAAGTTAAGTACAAGATCCTATGGTTAAATTCACGAAAAAACAAAAAAGATTGTTTCTTTATGTGAATACAACAAAAGTGGCTGCAAATTAGAACTCAGATTACAAACATACAGAAGCTTACCTTAGCTCATATTCTTTTTGCTCAAGAGTCAAGTCGGCTGTTTTGCAGCTCTCTCCGAGGGACCTTGCATTTTGGGCCTCCTCGCCAACTTCTGTAACTCCTGTTTGACTTCCAATTTAACCCTTTAAGGCTTGGTCGACCTTATTCTGGTCGTTTGTGGTACTTTTCGACTGCTGCACCAAAATCTGCTTTGAGTTTGAGTGCGGGTCAAAAGAAACAGACTTGCGGAATTTAAAGATCAATTCAATGGGCCATGACTCAAATTCAGCTTTGCTGGCATTTGAAAATGGCAGCAAGAAAACTACCACATGGCTCACTGCAAATGTAATTCTCATTGCGCAAAAGATGCTCACCAACGCAAAAGAAATGGTATTATACATGCTGACAAGGCAGTCAGTGCTCAGGTTGGGAACTGAGAACAAAGATTGGGAACACCAGGGGAACTTTTATTGACTGTTACCTATCTACTTGTTGTCAACGTGTAAAACTGACACCACCAAGCTTCCGTCGGGAACTACAACATGGCGTTCCATTCAGGAAAGCATCTTTCCTCTGACCGTACTGACGCTGAAAGAAATGCCACTTGTCCAGTTTACAGCAAAAAACAGTACTCCTGAAAAGAACTCGCTCCAGTGACGTATTTCATTTGTATGCTATATACCTCAGCACGTATGCACCAATAGATGTATTATAAACTTACACGTGGACTTATAGATCTAGTCGAAATTCATTTCTCCATATAAGCAGCATGCACCAAAAACATCAATACGGTCAGATCCCCAAAATCTAGCTTTCATTTCCTGTTATATCAATTTAGCAGCTCTGACCAGAAACCGATTTGCCAACCCCTCGATCGACCAGGATCGTTAAAGGGTTAAGGGGGCCTTGTGCCGCCGTCCAGCCGTTTTGTTGCTTTCACCCCATAGTTATCTCTAGCTTAGTCTTCTTCCCTGGCAGAACAAGGATGACATTGGTAAGTTCACTTATCCGCGCTTGGCCGCTTCCCGACTTTCATGACAGGGTGAGAAGACCACGACGTCCCGAATACGTTCGACAGCAACAACAAATGCGGTACAAAAGATCTGCAACAAAAATGTACCGCAAATGCCCGTGGGTATATTAGAAGTACGAGGATCTTGAAATCTAACGCGTACTGTGAACGTTTAATTTCGGGGAATTCTGCATGGAGGTCCGGAACAGTTAGACAAATCCTCCTACAACTACCTGCGAGCTGTTCGTCTTCAGGGAAAAATTATGTTTCACAATACCTTACTAACTACGGAGTGCTTGCAGGTCTTACCTCTCCGAATCTTCAACGACAATTGCAGAAATTCAGAACCGCATGAATAAAGCACCGCAAGTCTTTGTTGGGTGGCTCAGCCGGTTGTGACGTACTCATGCAAGTTGCAAACGCAAAGCAGGTAGCGCGTGTTGAGCGAGCGACGGTGAGCATATCCACGAATTCCAGACTGCATCAAGCAGCGCAGGTAGCGAGTGTTCACAGAGAGACGGTGGGCAAAGCTGAATATTAGAGACTGCAGTGACTGGCATAGGAAGAACAGGCTGCGGCGATCGGAACCTGCAAATCAAGTGCAGTGCGTGGAGGTGGTCAAACAAAAAATCGGTGAGTCCCGCACTCTACCTTCAACCTGTAGAAGTCCAAGTCTAGAAAAAAACGGCCCGATACATTCAGTCTTTTTGATGAGGCAATTTCTCTTCTTTGAGGAATCCATTGATTTCGTGAACAGTATATTGAGTTGGACCCCCTCCACGCGTGGGGGGTCCGACTGCAAACACTGTTCACTGTGGGAAAAAGCTGAACAGTGTTTGCAGTCAGACCCCCCGCGCGTGGAGGGGGTCCAACTCAAAATACTGTTAATGTAGTCACGTAGTCGTTAAAAGTTTCAAACGAAGACAGAACTTAAAACAAAGTGGAGGATTCTTCAATGAGATACATCACCGAGTAGACGAGGGAGAGTGTTCAAGTTCAGTAGTACCATAGTGCCGCAGTTCGAGATGGTCGTGGAAAGATTTCAGTCACCGAAACACCTGCTACGTCTTTTCCGGATCTACGAGTGAGGGATCTTCCACTGACTCAAAGTACTGTAACACCGTCGCAAGGCAGTTCGCACTGTTGCGTTAAGGTTCTACCGGAAGCAGGGACTAGCGTCTCTCATGTACAGTCGCAATCGTTGTACTACAAAATTCGGTAAGCAGTGTTGCTTCACCAAATCATCTTCTGCGACCTCATCTTCAAAACCGAAGACAACAGAAAATTCAGCTAGGAACTGAGTCTCTGTCTTCTCGCTAGGCTACAGAACTATGTTTTCTGATTAGCTCGTTCCAAGTTTATGACTTGAACAAACGGGCGGAGTTGAAGAAAGAGTAGACTGCTCGTTAAATCACAATATACTTCCTCTTCGTGCGCTTCAATCGTCCGCAGCTTTCAAGATTCCGTGTAAGGGATATCACCCCTTTCCGATCAGGATGCTGATTGGCGTATCGTAGAGTGCTCTATTTCGAAAGCATACAGTGGTCTATTTCCGCGCAACAAAACAAGAGTAATTGAGGTGACGAGCACTGTGGTTGGCCATAGAAGTCGTGCTTGTTTTATTGACAGATGGCATTTTTGAGAATGTGAAATGTACTTTATTTGGATTGTATTTGGACTGTATTTGGACAATATTTGGACAATATTTGGACTGCATTAATGGAGTTGACTGCTTATTTCCCGCTTATTCCCCGCTTCTAACTGGCATTGCACTAACGTAGTATGCTCTTAAAGCAACCATTTAAGAGCAGATCGCCTTTGTAGGGAAGTTTAACTTATTGAAACAATTTTCAGTAAATTTATATAAGAAGAAAAATGGAATTGGCATCTAACACAAGTCGTTTCATATTTTTAAGACCTTTATAGCATTAGTTATGAATTTCTGAAGTTCAAACACAGTGGTTTCTAAAAGTGACCACCTTCATAAATGTACACAGTTCGTACATTGAAGAAAGCAAAATGTACCTCTATGTCATGATATCTTTTAGAACATGATCACTTTTAGAACATGATCACTTTTAGAGCATACTACCTTAGTTGATTACTTTCAATTGTGTGTTTATTTAAGGATTTGTGCTTTGCGCTTGAATATCTTTGTTTACCACAATATGTGGTATGCTGTGAAAGCAAATTCACAGTTTATAATTACCTATTTCAGTAATAAAGTACAAACGGATTTCCATGCACTCGGTGGTTGGAATTGGAATACCCTATATCACAATTTGGGGACAAACAGAACCTTCTCGTTTACAATTCACAATGATTTCGGTTTTGAGGATTAAATTCTGCAAAAATAGGGAATCCTTTTAAATTGTATTTCTGCTAAAGGGGAAATTTTTCCTTCTGCCTTCTACATACTGCGCATAGGCCAAATAGCTTAAGTGATTGGAAATAGGTCACAGTCTTCTAGTTATGCGTTCGAGCACCGCTATTGCATACAGAGCTTTTGTTGCAGCAGGTACTCATGTTTGCTTCCTCTACCCCATCGGTAGAGGAAGATTCTCTGACGGTATGCCTTTAAGAGTCTCTGGTATTTGTAACTTATATGCTCAAGTTATCTGACTCTAGAATCGCCCATCTAAGGGCTGATATGCATATTTCGTTTGCTTTCTTGGTCGGTAGTATTTTTAATTCATTTTCCAGAGATATAAAAAAAGATGAGGAATCCAACATAAGTGGTTTCATATTTTTTGAGCGATATTCAGTTTGTTATGAATTTTTGAAATACATGTACCGCAGTTTCCTATGTGTGACATTAGGTTTTCCATAAAGCACTCACTTCCAAGATGGGAAAAAGTATAACCGATGATTGGAAAGCACCCCTTTTTTCTAATTCTTTCATACCACTATAGCGGTCAATTTTAGAATCACTTCTTTCCATGTAAAGATAACTTCGTTCCATTCAGGAGCCACTTATAGGGGCGGTTTTTAATGCCCGAGCGAATTCAAAGAGTCCTACTTTAAGTTGTGAGTCAGTTGGAGGACTGTGCTCTTGTAAATTCCATGGAAGAGTTGTTAGGCTTTTAGAGGAAGCTAACTTAATGTTTCGAGGACCCATTTTTTATTTTTTACTGTGTGAATGAAAATGCAGAGAGGATATTGGTTAACGAAGATATTGAACTACAAGAGCTCTGCACCAAATACATGACTATTATATATCACTGGTGAAGCTGGAAAATGGCAACACAAGCATTTGGGAGTCCGGTGGTATTCAATGCGGTAGCAACAACAGTGGTTGCTACAGAGCAAAAGAGCGTAGGAGAAAGATTTGCACGTGTGGTACGAGGAAGACTATTCGAAGAAGAAGAACGTGCACCTGTGGATGGAGAATTCCAAACTACCAATGGCATGGTTCAACTTCTTGGAGATGAAGGCCGAGTTGTGGGGGTGGGCGTAGTGGATACAAATTTTGCATGCGGTGATGAACTTCACCAAGAGAAATTACGTCCTTTTGAGATTGCGGTTCGTATCACACATGCTGTATATGAAACAGAATGGGTTGGTGAGTTGGCAGGGAAGACTTTGGGAGATTGTGTAGATAAAATTATACGATGGCGTCGTGTTTCCGTTCGTTATGCACGTCTGTATGAGGTGAGAACGACGGCAACAAATTCGATGGAGGGGCAGAATTCATCGTTTCCTCCAGTTTCAGCACCACAATTTGATTTTCATGACGTAGAAGAGAACCCAAGCACTTCCGAATGCACGCCCTTAAGTCAAGGTGGAAGAAACACAGAAGAAAGAAGTTCTCCTGTGACGTTAGGCTCTGAAGGTAGCACTCCGGATTTAACAAGAGTGGAAGGACTACCTGAGCTTACACCAAGGAGGCGGTACTCAATGGCAAATCGAAGGGCAAGGGTGAGAAGTCCACGGGAGAGGGGAGAGTCTGCTAGTCAAAAAGTTATTCTGGACAGTGTTATGTGTGCGAAGGAAAGGGGAGCATGTAAACGCAATTGTTTGCGTGATGTAGATGCGAAGTATGTATTGGACCAACGATATATGGCTTGGGGACAGAAGTACAAAGAACGTGCTACTTGGATAATGCAAATGCTTAATGCCTTTTACACTCGCATGGAGGGTCCGACAAGAGACAAGTACGTGACAAAACTGGATGGTAGGGTCGTGTACAATGCATGCTACGCCGCTGCGTTGGATTATTCTCAAAGGCGTTTGAAGCAATTGAAGACAACACATGTTGTATATGGCAGAGTAGCAGCCGTTCATGGAAACAGGTGTCAGCACAAGGAAAGTCCAAAAATGTCTGCAGCTAGGGAAAGCCTCAACGTTTTTTTCAACGAAGCCGGTTGTCAACAGTCCCATCGATCGATTCGCAGAAAAATGGACAATGCGGTTCTCCCGTTGATTCTGTTGCCAATGAATACCACCAAGTTGGATGTTTTTCAGTATGTGAACGAAGAAGTGAAGAAACTAATGGACGGGTCGGAGTTGTCGATGTCTTCGTTTCGTCGGCTTTGGCGGAAGGAATTTTCGCATGTGCAAATTCCACCTTTCTCCCGGTTTTCGAAGTGTTATCATTGTTGGGAGTATAAATGTGGGATGGAATCCACGACAAATGCAGTCGCAAAGTTGAAGATAAAAGAGGTGTACGTGCTGCACATTCAATTTCAAATGGAAGAGAGGCGAGATTATTGGTTGTTTAAGAGGTCCGCGATGATCACTCCGGACTTTTTTATGTATTTGATTGTTGACGGTATGGATCAGAATACGACCATGATACCGAAGATGAGGCAGACCGTGAAGAACATCAAATCTCGGTTTGTGAAGACTCATTTGTGTGGTGTACTTGTACATGGTATCGGCCTGTATGCGGACGTGTGGATAGATGCTCACCACAAGCATGATAGCAATCAAGTCGTAACGTCGGTGATGAACGTCATATGCGATGTGAAGCAAAGGAAGGGGTCATTGCCACCGACATTGAGGATTCAAGCGGATAACACCACGAGGAAGAACAAGAACGCTTACATGTTTGCCATGTGTGCTGCACTAGTTGGGCTTGGTTTCTTCAAGGAAGTGCATCTTTGTTTTTTGATAGTGGGCCACACACATAAAGACATCGATCAGAGGTTCAGTGTGATTTCGAACGTACTGAAGAGGAAAGACATAGACACTTTGACAGAGATGTTGCAGCTAGTGGAGAAGGGAACGTCGTACACAGAGGCTTTTGTGAGTGCTCGCAAGCTTGAGCATGTTCGCGACTGGAAGGCATTTATCACACTTCATTTACTACGAGGAGGGGAATCACTGACGGGCATCACATTTCCACACCATATGAGGTTTTACGTGGAGAATGGGTTGGTCCGTGTGCAACACAAGCATTTTTGCACAGATGAGTGGAGCCCAACGAGAGGGCATTTGTGTCTGAGCTCATTGCCTAGCGTAGCAGAGAAACCGGACCTCGCGGAGGTGTTTGCAGCTGATCAGAGGGAATTGAAAGCATTGGACGAGTTCATTGCATACAAGAAGAAGATGATAGACAGAGGCTTCAACCTGATCAGGAACATGGAAGTGGTGGACGAAATAGAACAGTTTAAAGAGTATTTGGAGGAATTTCCACAACGAAATAGGGAAGGCGTCCGTGATTTACCATTTTGGCCCAGAACCAGAACAGGGATGATGGAATTGTTCCTGACGTGGAAGGAGGTACAATTCCAAGTGCAATTGCTAATGAGGATGGGAATACAACGGAGAGTGTAGCCGTTGATAGGATTATGGCGACAATGCCAAATCTTGAGAGGAGGGGGTATTTTGGACCTCGCAGAGATAGACCTGTATAAGCAACATCACGAAGAGTGACTGGAGGAAGGATTCGAGGCAGAAGGAATGCAGTTGTACCAGAGGTACGACAAGATACACAGGAAGATCCATTTCCTCCATTCAATCCAGAGAATGACGTTGTTGTAGGGCAGTACATAGCCCTTACCATAGAACTAGCGGAAGTAAGAGGAGGAGTACCTTTTTTTTTAAGGAAAGTGCTCGAATTCGGGCAGGGTACGTGGGCCTCAAAGATGAAGGTCCTGTGGTATTGGCCTACTATGAGACCTGGAGCACATGATGAAGCGGGTAGTAACCGAGTGAGGTACACGAACTGTATGGAGTCAACGTGGGAACCGTCTGGTGAGATGTTGGGCTGGACCAAGAAGGAAGCCGCTATATATTCATAGACGGATGTCCCTCGTTGAGGGAGAAGTGGTCAAATTATAGGTTCCAAGATTACAGTGTATGGCATGAATACAGAGGAGACAGTGATCATTCCAGCAGAGGCTAAAGCACATCTTCTCGAGTACATGGCAATGCAGATAAAGAACCTAGATGACGAACGTCTGCAGAATGATTTGAATAGGTACTAGTGAGATATGATATTATGCAGTGTTGTTCGGCGTACTTGTAGTTGTAGGTATGTAGAAGTACTTGAGTGTGAAGCGTAGACTAATAAGTCTTAAAAGTAGTGTGGAGTGAAAAGTGTGTAAGGTTTTTATGAAGTAATTATAAAAAATGGAGTGTTTGACAACTTTTCACCAAGCAATTTCTCCTACTAAGAGCAAACGATGTTTGCAATAATCACTCCCCCCCACAACATTTGAGATTGTTCATTTTTGATGCCGTACTAGCCAAGTGCAATGTCGCACCGGCCAAGTGCAAGAATGTCTAATTCGGTGTTGAATGTAGAAACCAATTATGCACCTATTGGTCCAATAATCAGAGCATTTTGGTGACTACCTCTGTCATAGATGGTTGCATCCTTCAACAATTAATGTATCCATGATTCATGTAATTTTCACCTTATATACATTTAACATTAGTATGAGTTTCATATTCATTGAAATTTTAGTATCTCCGAAAGAGAAGCAACTTTAAAAAAGTGGCAATTTTAAAACTTTTTTAAAAAACTTTTAGATTATATTTACTTCTAAATAAGAAACTTACTTTAAATTGATATGTTCATATGAATTTTTATTTGTCTAGGGATTTTAATTCATACAATAAAAGTCATGTGAGCTTCATATGCCAATATAAGGGCCTAGTGCCAGCTTGTGTGTGGAGTTGGTGAAGTCCATTGATTAACGGTGGAATGGAAGTCTATTTTTTCTGGAGTTTCCATTCCACCATTGATTGGTAGGCTTTACCAACCTTGATTCCACATAGAAACCAACCTTTACTTCTTGAGGAATTGCAACATCTTTAGTATTATATTGTAAGTTTTATTATTATATTGTGAATAGTTTTTTGCCTTTAAAATTCTTTTGCGTTTTGAGATTACAAAATGGTCTCTATTGAGTCAAGATTTTTTTGGAAAGTAAAGTGAAATTAACCCCTTTAGTTCTTTGACTACGTTTTCACCAAAGACGCTCCAAAACTGCCATTTCTAGTACAAGCATTAAATTTTTGAAAAACAATTATTTTGAAACATGTAACCGTAGGATCTTGTAGTATGCTGATTTACAAAGACAATCTTTTTAGTAAAATTTTACTTAAAATTTTACTTAAAAGACGTGATGTCTAGGACACTACTTAAAACACCCCTTTCTCTTGTAGTGAGAGAATGATTCAAAATACTACATTGTTAACCATTTATTTATGGAATTGAAAAATGCCAATCCCAATGGTTGTGTTGTTGTAATAAACAGTCTCAACCTAGTATTTTTATTTTTTTCAAAAATATTAAAAATTGAGTAAAATAAAGGACTTCAAGGTTTATTTTAGAAGAGAGATTTTATAAACTACGCACAACTAAAACTCCTTATAACTTTCATCTCATCAATCAAAATGGAATGATTCAAAGTTTTTTAGGTATATAGAAATCCAGAAAACCAATATCAAATTTTTATTTTTCAAAAAATTGATTTTTAAATAATTTGATTTTATTGCCCAGGTTGCCCATCAAGCAATAAAAACTACATATCATTCAATAACTTTTTGACAATGTATTTAAAAATTATGAAAATTGTTGGGCCTTAAAGCTACTTCTTGGAAAAATATTGTGTTAAAATTTCAAATTTCAAATAAAAAATTCCATTTGTAGTGAATTGCCTAAAATTGCTATGTTGACAAAAAACCCATTTTGGTCCTTTAGGGGTTAATAATTTAAAAAAAAAGTTTCATAATGTTATAATCTATTGCCAAAACAATCACACCATTGAAATTAGTAAGTTTCAATTCCATCTTAGAGCTATTAGTGGTTTAATTTTTCCTTCAATGTTCAACCTACTTCTACTTAACCCCTAAAGCCCCGTTTGTCCCCTCGGGGGACAATTTGGGTCCGGGTAGGTTCCTGTGACCTCAATTTGTAGAGAAATTTTTTGAGGTTGTGCGGTTCTGCAAGAGCTTTGTGGACATATAATTTTTATTTCAATTGGTGCCCGAGAGAAAAAGTTATGCCAAAAATAGAGTTTGGCGGGCAGCACAAAAAAATCACAGAAAGTCAAAATAAATTTCTTAAATATTTTTTTCAAAATCTATGTTTTTTTGTCTACATTTGAAGCTTTGATTCATTCTATTTGGACTAATAATGAAAAAGTTATGAACAATCTTAGTTTTTCGGGCAATCTAAGCATCTTCTTGAAAAAATAACTTTTAGGATTCATTTTTTAATGCAATTTTTACAATTTTCAGAAAAAAATTGTTAGACAAGGTTGAATTTTCTTGCTAGAACAATCTCACCGTTGAAATTATGGTATTTCAATTTTGTCTTAGAGCTATTAACGATTTAGTTATTCCTGCAATCTTGAATCTACTTCTACTTAACAGTTTTTTAATGAGTAAAAATTTAGTGTTTTTTTCTTGAATTTTTTTTCCTAGATTCTCAACTAAAGTATTCAACATATAAGCTTAGAAAATCAAAATCATTAATACAAAAAATTTAAGTTAAATAGGTTCAAAGCCCAAAAATATAGTCAAGCAAGGTGCAAAAAAACTTGTTTTCTTCACTTTGAATGCAAATATCTTGCAATCTATTTGGTCAAAGTTTCTGAAATTTCTTGCACACATTCTCATACTAGTCTAGTATAAGATCCTATGGTTAGATATGCAAAAAAAACCAATTTTTATAGTTTTTTGCTCTTTGCAATAGAAGTGGCAATTTTGAGTGTGTTTTGATGGAGAAAAGACCTCGGGGCTTTAGGGGTTAATAAATTCTTAATGAGTGAAAATAAAATGTGTGTTTTTTTGAATTTTTTTTCCTAGACTCTCAACTCAATTCTTCAACATAAAAATTCAAAATTCAAAATCAACATAGCAAAAAATTTAAGCTAAGAAGCTTAAAGTAAAAAAATCTATTCAAGGGGGGTGCAAAAAAACTTGTTTTCTTCATTTTAAACACAAATATCATGCAATCTACAAGGTCAAAGTTTTTTGAATATTTTCCACACATTCTTATACTAGTCTAGTGCAAGATATGCAAAAAAAAAAACACTCTTTGCAATGGAAATGGCAGTTTTGAGTGGTTTTTTAATGGAAGAAAGGCCTTGAAACTTTAGAGGTTATTACTATAGAAGTTCCAAAAATATTATTCCAAAGCAAATAATCAACTTTTATTGAAGCCAATTAGTGCAATAAGGCTATCTCATCTCTTCAATGTTATTTTTGCAACACTAGAGCCTAGACTAGAGCTTTTTTTAAGTTAAAGGGAACCCTCACAACTTGTTAATAGTAGCATGAGTTAGTGTTATTACTACAAAGCACATTATTTGAATTAATTCCTAAATATCCAAAGAACCTAATTTTGGTGTCAACAATATTGTGAAGTAAAATAAAATCTAACCAAATTGCTATTTTTAGAACTTTGTATTCTTTAAAATCCTTTTTGAAGTCTATTTTTAGCATAAAAAATTCAATTTTAAAAATGATTGATTAAGATCTTTTTAAATTTAAGATTTTGTGCAAGGGTGTCCATTGCAATCTTGAATTTCCGTAGTGTTGAGGGCTTCTAAAAATGAGCTTCAAATACATTAGATCTTGGAGAAAGAATCACATTAGAAATTCTTTAAAAATAAATTTAGAGTAGATTTTGGAAACCCATAAATTGATTGGAGTTATGCATATTAGGCCCTTTGTCTTCATATTTTTTTGGTAACCAACTTTTTAGATTTGACACGTGAAAAGAGGATTGAAAGACTTAAAATCATTTTTGCAATTTTAACACCCTCACAATCAAACATTATAACCTTTCAATCCATAAGTGATATTGTTGTGTTTTCTTTTCCTATGTGATCTCTAACATGTCTAGTTTGAATTTGTACGGTTACCACTCAAAAAAATAAATCGATACAACTTATCAAAACGTTAGCTTTTTGTTCAATTTAGAGCAAATTACTAGAAGCTCAAAAAAGGCCTCGGGCATTTAGGGGTTAACAATCGAAGTACTAAAATTGAATAGAGAACAATTATAGTCCGTCTCGCACGAATTGAAACCTTAGGGTTTCCGTGCTTTCCCGAAGTGCCGCTGCACAAAACATCGATGAAATTAGGGATTGGGGCTTCTCGCTCAATCTGAGCTCGCGATTTTGCAAGCGTGTAGTTGCGAAGGAAATTGGCTATGACACGTCCAAGTAAGAGCGCTTCTTCAAAGACCACTGCTACTGTCGTAGCCTCGGAGAATTCTCCTATCCCAAGATGCGTCCGCTCCCTTCCTAACTCTGCTTCTGTGGCCATTTCCATCCACGCCAAACCCGGCAGCCGGTTGTCTGCAATCACTGGTGCCAATTCTCCTCTCATTTGGATCGATGCTAGTAAATTCAATGCTATGTGCAGTACAGTACAGTACATTCCAGATTCTTCGGGAACTGGATTGCGCATCAGTCCGGGATATTCGATATACTGTAGTGTGATGACACTATGACCTCTGTAAATTTCAGGCTAATGCACGTGATAATGTGGAATTTTATGGCATTGTGACGTTGTGACACAATGGAGTGTTGTATGTAATAGCTGAATTACTGTATTCGATTTAGTTTAGTGCGATGACACTATGACCTCTGTAAATGTCAGGCTATTCCGCTTGATAATTTGGAATGTTGTGGCATTGTGATGCTGTGACAAACTGACAGTGTAGGTTTGCATGTAAAAGCGAAACTAGTGTATCCGATTGAGTGTGGTGCGATGGCACTATGACCTTTGTAAATGTCAGGGTAATGCACGTGATAATGTGGAACTTTGTGGCTATGTAGGGTTGTATGTATGTACAATTGTGACGCAGTGACGAAATTAGAGAATACATGAAGTTGCATGAGTTAGGAGAGTGGTGTAGAATTTTTCCACACTTGTTGAACTCCTTCTTTTTGAATCTATATTTACTAGGGCATGCTTTGGGGTACATGCTTTGATCCTACACAGTTTCTTCCTCTTATACATTTATGCTGATAGCTGCTCTTCAGACATAGGAGACGATGCAGTAGGTGTGCAGATTGATGCTCCGGCGCGGGAAGGAGAGGCCAATGCCGCTTTGTTGGACTTCATGGCTGAGGTGAGATTGTTTGAAGCACCAGGTGTTTACCCTAATTGTGTAAAATTCTTTCACAGTCGAGCCAATTACATCGTGCTTGCTGATCCAATGGCTTCCATGTTGCAGATCCTGGGCGTCAAGAGGAGGCAAGTGTCGTTAGGAGCAGGCTCACGATCAAGGGAGAAGCTGGTGACGGTTGAGGGTATCGCACTGGACAAAGTGTATGAAGCACTTTGTAAAGCAACCACAACATAACTGCTGAAAACAAGCAATGTTCTCTTGTTGAGCGTGTTGACACTATAGCAAGGGCCACCAACCTATCACCAATTTAGTACTAATTTATTCTCAATCTATAAGATGTTTGTTTGATTAGGAGCAATTTCAAGCTCTAAAGAGCATTCTAGAGTCAAAACAATGTTGGTGGATGGTAATGAGAATGACACATTCTTTTGGAGTTGTAGGTGCAAAATTGTGCTTGACAAAGGTTAAAAAGGATGGTAAAGTAATAATCTACACCTCAAAGTTTAACCCCTGAGTGCCCAGCCCATGTTTACAGAAATCCAAACTCTTTTATACTCATTCCAATTAAACTATCACCTAAGAAAAGATCCACATTAATTGACCGTACCGATTGGTAGTAGAGACAGGTACAAAGATATAGGGAAAGGGACGCGTCCTTTGACCCGTACCATTGAAAAGATAATAAGAGTCAAACAAGGACATCTTTCAAAAATGAAGAGGCCATATTTTGGCCCCTGGGGGCGTTCAGGGGTTAATACATTTTATCCACCTTTCTTAGCTTTTAGAATATATAGTTAATTTTATATTTGGTGAATAATTGATTGTATAGGAAAGGTCCAATTGAGGATTGAGTTTTGTCCTTGGTTTTACATGCATCTTTGCTAACGTAAAAGTATTTCATATAAATGGCTCATCATCCATTGATCAGGTGGAACTCTTGGTCATGTGGAAAACCTAAGAGTTCAGTGACATGTGGTTTTTGCAAAATCAAAAAGTATATTCAGATAAATAGTTCATCATCCATTGATCAATGTTTCTAGGGATTCTAGTATGGAACTACCTTTGAATTGAAAATACCCTAAAACACCTATTATTGACAAGGAGACTTCTATTGATAGTGTCTTCCAAATTGCAATTAAATTGTTCCTCTAATTATCAATGATTATTGGACTATTGATTATCTAGATATTAGTTTTATTACCAACATATCGGTGATTGTATCAATGGCCTAGGAAGCTTCTACTTTGAAAATTCATAGTAATTAAATATCTTATCCAAAAAAATTCTAATTATTTTTTTGAAATTTATGATTTTCAATTGCTAATACTACAAAAATGCATTTTCTTGAAAAAAGTGCTTCCAACTATACTAAATTGCTTATTTTCATAGGTCGGATGCTTTCACCTTAGAGGAAATTTAGAGGAAATATATTAGCAATATCTTACCATTTGACCATCATCTTTCTACAACAAAATTCCATCTAAGGGAGAAGCACCCAAAACCAACAATGCATCCAATTGCGCAAATCTAGATAGACTACATATAACTTATGGACAAAGACTATGACATTGACTATGATTTTCCAATTTGAGTTTTCAAATCCTATCTACAATCGCATTTACACTGCATAATGCAGTTAAGGTTTGGTTGGATGAGAGGTCTAATTAGTTGCGTGTGCGTGTCCAATTTTATTTAAATTTTTTTGATATTTAATTTAATTTTTAAGTTTGCTTGCATATCACTGATTCAATGTTTTTTTTATCTACTATTAACCTAGGCCTATACCTAACGTATAGACTCTTCCAATTATGATCATTCAAGAACTACTTTTCCACTCACTACTTCCTATTTTCTTGCTTACTATTCTAGAATATGTGTCATGATCTTATTTTGTTAAAACCTTGAAAAGGAGAAAAAAAACATTCCAAGATTTGGTTGGAAATTTGTTCTAGGTTTGATTGGTAATAGCTATACGCTACAAATTGGCTAGAGATCCTTGGTTGGGAATGGGTGGTTCTACCATAATCACTCTTGGAATAGATTTTCAAGGTAATTCAAACGTCAATGGTAATTTGGCACTCTACCTTTATTTATTTATTGGAGAAGTACTCAAGATGGCGGCAGTAGAGGAACAAAAGGTGGATCGTATTCATAGCATTCAACTATCGAATAGTAAGAAGCAACAACTAGTGTCACAATATGTTGATGATATGGATTTATTTATTATTGGAAGAAGAACTGATCTCAAAAACACAATTGTCTCCTTTTTCAAACCTTTGAGTCAGCATCAAGTATAATAATTAATTGGACTAAGAGCGTCTTATGCTAGTTCTCAAAATTACTTAGTTAGACTAGCATGGACATAGTAGTTTGGGCTAACTTGGTCTACTCTAGGCTCTTTGACCAAGCTACTTGGAGCACCTTTCGGAATCACACTAGAAACAATTGACATTGATGATTTTTTGGAACAAAAAATAACGAAGAAATTGACTTATTGGACTACTTAACATATATTACAACCACGATAATCAACCTAATTTTCTTCTTTCTTCTTTATTTCTTCATTGCATTTTGAAATTGATCACTGCAAGCTATAAGTTCTATTAGGGGGAGTCTTTGCAATTACATGTAGAATGGGACTGGATATAATTGATGTATTAGAGTTAATTGGGAAGATTGTTGTCTCCCTAAGACTATAGGAGGCTTAAAGCTGCTTGACCCAAAGATATCTCTAATGGCACTACTTGCCAAATGGATCCTATATGCCACATAACTAAGCATATTCAATCTTAAGATTATACTTAGGTTTAGAATAAAAAAGATGAAGCCAAACTCCAAAGGTGGATTCTAGTTTCTTTCTCCAGCATGGCTTATGGTGCATAATCCTTCAATGATACGTGGTTCTCAAATTTAAAACAGAATCACTAGTGCTTGACGTCACATTGCCGAACATATAGAACTTATACCGCCTACAAATGCCATGGAAGTCCTCATGACCAGCTTGTGGTGGTCAACAAGTTACATAGGTTCTAATTTCCACTTTGCACAAGAGAAGACCAGGGAATTAGCAAAGCAAGGACTCCAAACAATTGTTGACCTTTGCAATATGGAGTTACGCAACTTCAGACCCTATCTTGAAGTAGCAACTAGGTTCAAGTTCACAGACACTGAAAAAAGACAATGACGCTATTTTATTTCACATATCCCTTCCGAGTGGCTGGCAATGCTTACCACTAACGCCAACCAAATCACAACGGGACAATAGATAGGCATTTACAATGCTCCACTAATGAGATACCCATTGTGATTTGGCAATGTGATGGCCCCAATCTTCATGCCTAGTTGTTCCAAACTTTCAACCTCAAGTTCTTTTCATTCTGGTGGTAACCACAGGGGCAACTGTTGGGCTAGTTTCAAAGCTGCTTTCCATTATTCCAAAATCTAATGGAGACACAATAGTTTGGATCTTTGTTGAAAGGATCAGGATTATGAAATGTAGAAAGATTTGCTCAGGAGCTCCAATCCTACTCTTCACAAGAGATTTATACTCAATGGAGTTTGCCCTAGGAAAATGGATGTGGAGCAATAGTAATCAACTTATGACATACTCAACGTCCATAGGCAGACAAATCCTCACCAAACATAGGCAGCTTAAGCAATCCATTCCTTCTAAATGGACAGGCCACCTTCCACCCACCTTTATGTCTAATTGGCGTGACTTGTGTCACAAGACATGATTACAAAAAGAGGCAACTTTTATGTGGTTAGTGTTGCCTAACGCACTACTGTAGCTATTCATTCATAGAGAGCTCGCATCAACTTGGGCATTGACACTAGGTGCAATTGTTACAAACCAAACACTGCGAAGCCACCTATTTATAGGTTTTACTACTTTCCATGTGCCTTATAGTTTTGGAACTATGCCCAATCCATTCTTTACCACCTTCATAGGGATCAACCGACCTTAGGTGCATATAGCTGTTTCAATTATACTCAATATATTTTTGGATATCCAATTCCATGTAGATTTGGCCACTTGAAAACCATCTGGTCTTTACTCAGAAGCTCCTCACTATGGATTATTTGGATCTCAAGAAATAACAAAGTTTGGCCATGAGAACTTGCATAGAAAACCTTATAAGAGGCTTTTCTGAACTCGAGTAGGATGGCACAGATGAAAGCCTAAAGCAAGGTTTGTCAATACTCAAGACAGATTGAAGCTATTTGGTCTCAATTTGGGAAAGTCTAATTGCAATTGCCAATCTTAACAACTAGGTAAGATGGCTTGATTAGGTGAAATAGAATGGGGCCTCTGCTTTGTTCTTATAGGATTGTTTTTTTCATTTCTTTGGTTTCTATCTTTTTGCACATTATCTCTTCACTGTCCAACCCTTGTGGCTTGGTTGCTTTGGATTTGTCTTGTTTCTCTTTAATGCAGTGGGATCTCCCTATTTGTTAAAACAAAAAACAAAACAACATCAATGGTATTCCATTGCAATCAATCACATAATTGAAGTTGATGTGAGTCAAAGGTGTACCAGGAATTAAAAGTCCAAGAAAAATGCCATACTACAATCAATACTATCATAGACAACTAGAAATCCTTACATAAATCCATACCTAAAATTCTCGAGGTCACCGCTCTATTGCTCAAAAATTCAAAAGATATATTCAAAAATTCAAAGTCTAATAAAATTATTCACATTTACAAATACTAGGGGTGCTTTTTGACTTGCTGCTATGGAGCATCACTCTAAGGAAGGTCAATAAGCATGGACTGCCGAAGAAAGAGCCACTGTCACTACAATGGTGAACCAACGACGTAGCCGCAGCAGGGTTGTCCGGACGTCCAGCGTCTGTGGACGCGAGGTCCTCGGAAATCCCGTGACAAGCGGAATTTATCGTCCGCCCGCTCGTTCGCATGTTGCCAGGCTGTTTGTCCACTCGTTCGTCATGCTATTAGTTGTACGTTGAGGTTCCGCTGCGTCCGGATGTCCAATTTTTGGACGCAATTTTGAGCCGGACGTTGAAATTCATCACCCTTGAGCTGTAGTGATTGCATGACTTAGTAATGAGCGTAGTGTTCAGATTGAACATGTTTAGAGAATATGTGCAGTCTGCAAGACCCTTCAAAGATAGGGGGTGTTCCCACTTGGATAGAGTTCCTATGCTATTGGTGGGTCCTTTACTATAGGGTAGATGATGTTTGAAGTCATCGTCATGTCAGAGGGGATTGGAAAACATGGGCGCAACGCAACGGTGTTGTCCCTTTCCTTATAGGCTATGGCGGGATCATCACATTGACCTCCTTCACTTCAGTTGTAGAGATGGAATCTGCCAACAAGAAGGTGTCCTCGCCTTTCTAGAAGTGTAGAGAGATGACACTTTTCATGGAGCTATGGCTGAAAGAGTGCAACAATGAAGGTTGAATTTTCCAATGTCTTGGACATCAAAGTAGATAGTTTTCTTTGTGGTCAACGTGTTTGTTGTCATCAGGAATTCCTTCGAATGGACATGTCTGTACTGTTTGCAAGCGCTTACATTGGACTTCGTTTGATTAGATCTTTGTTATTCCTTGTTCGAGATTGCGTTTTTGTCACTGTGTACTACATGTTCGGTTCTCGCAGTTGTAGTCTTTTTGTAGTACTTCTCATTTGTGGGCTATGCCGTCATCTTTGGACGGATGTCTCTTTCTATGTAGGGAGCTACGGTTCTATATCTTCAATCTCACGTTTATCTTCATGGATTTGCTTCAATATTGGCTGGAAGTTGCAAGCATGGCCACTGTCATTCTCTTCTTCCTTCTGAACTTGCACCACTTTGTCCTAGAGGTTACTTTTGTCGCCATTGCAAATGAGAAGGGCACTGACGACTTCTCCTCTTTTTGAAATTGGAATTGCTTGGAATCATGTTTGGACATGGCTACAAGGGCAACTTTGAATCACTTTCACTTGTACTATTCTACCATTGCTTTTGACAAGGATCTTGGATTTTGGATGAAACCAAGGTCCACGAATTGGTTCTCAATATTTATTTGGAATGAATATAATGACAAGCATTGGATTCAAATGTTTCAAATGACCAAGCATTTAGTTCTTTCACTGTTATACTTCTTGGCAACCATAGAGGAGAAGGACAAAAAATATCAACTAGTAGTTATTGTGACTGTGCGAGTTGCTTGCACCTTGTTTAAATTTAGTCATGGTGCAAGTTTGCTCATTTGCAATGAATTATTTACTGTTGGTCGGAGTATGGTGTCTAAGATACTTTGAGAGGCCCTTCACGCCATCAATGTTGTTCTTTGATCAGAGATTTCTTGGCTTGCTAGTGACACCGGCACCTCCATAGCCATTGCTTTTCAAGATGTCTACAGACTTCCTGGCATGGTGGGGGCCATCGCCAAAACTCAATTTGCCATCAATAAGCCGCATGCATGTCCAATTGATTATTACTTCAAGTCCGGTGGCCACAATATTAATTGTTAAGTAGTTGTGTACAGTTCAAAGAAATTCATTGACCTATGTGTGGGAAAGCTAGGTTCTACAAATGACTCTCAAGTACTACGGCACTCCATGTTATTCCATCGCAGACGGCATCAAAGTCTTTGGAATTCAAACCTCCTCTATAGATTCCCGCCCTACCTAATTGGAATCGAACAATATCCTTTGCTGCAGTGGCTCATGGTTTTCCACCGGCATGGAGAAAATCTAGGAATTGCGGACTCTCCTTTCAATAGGAAGCTCAACAAAGGCCATGCATGGGTGGAGAATGCATTTGATTCGCTGAAGCTAATTTTACGAAGCCTACACAACAAGATTGATCTGCATGTCACTTTTGTCCTGGATGACTTTACTGCTTATACTATATTGCATAATATATTCCTCAAGCAATCTCATGAGGACGTAGAGAGACTATTGGAAGTGCTCAGCAGTGAGGATGCTGTGCATTAGTCTTGTAAAATAGTGCAGGCAATGGCAGAAGTAAGTCATGCATTAGAAATAATACCGGATGCATTAGAGACCCAAGTAAAAAGAAGGGATTTCAGCATTTTCTTAACTCTACAAAAGATAGTTCCACTATAGCATGTATGTGCATAAGACATTGTATGGACTTGTCATGCAGTCCTCCTGCTGCAAAATCCGCTCCATGTACAACTTCCCATTGAAATGGCATGTCATTCACAAACTCCATCACGACTTCAACATTTGCAATGCTAGTTACTAAGTGCCTTTGCTGCTTAGATTGGACATTGCCGGTTCTACTCCTTTACCTTCCCCTCTGTCCTATCCATTTTTTACTTACCTTGAAATTAATGTTTGCCATAGCCACTACTACGCAGTTCTTATGTCCTTCCACCAACAATCAATGTGTATGAATTACATATCAATAAAAAATTTCCTCTTTATATACAACATTTTGAATTGCTTAAAGTGTCTTCTCATTCTACGTACACCTATGCTTGGTCTTCCTCTATTACATCATATTCACCCTTGTGTGAGTAGAGGCTCTCACTTTGTAGTAGAGAGTTCCCTGCACAATTTTCATATACCATGGCGTTTGCTACTCTGTTTCTTATATCTATGACTTAGGTTTGACATATGAGATTCTTCATTGACAAAATGCTTGTGCAAAAGATGTTTCAAAGGTTACAATGTGAAGGACAACAAAACAGAGCAAAGTTGTGGCACTTAGTAATCAACGTAGGGAGTTAAGTGAAGATGGAATTTGAACTCCATGAGAACAAATGAAAGTAATTGTTTTATTTTTGTAATTATCATTGTCAATGGTAATGCCAACAATTGTTAGTCACTGCAAGTCCATTTGTTCGGGAAATGTTAGCAGCACCTCTCAGTGGATTTCGGTAGTGCTCCTGTAGAACTAGAGACCATGCAATTGGTTTCCTATAGTATTCATTTGAGAGGTTGAACAATGACGACCATGCGCCTCAATTTGTGAATCCTATGCCTTATGGACCAGATTGTGATTCATGGAATATTCTTGTTACCCTTCAACTACAATAAAATTGTACACAAACTTTGGAATTTTTATGCGTCATCCGGAGTGTTGAGGCCACCCACAACAAAGGTTGTCTGTAGTACCTCTACAAGCAGCGCTTCCACTTCAAGAAGTACAGACTTGTAAAATGTAGCCACTAGTAAAGCAAAAGTGTAGGGATGCTATGAAAATTGCTTGTGCACTTCCACGTCACGAGAAAACCTAGTATGGTATATACTGGCAAAGACGAAATACACATTGCAAAGGCAAATGGATTCTATATAATTTTGTCGTTTTTTAATTTTTGGGGGTGAAAGCCAATGTACAAAGAGAGAGAGAAATAAACACCACAATTCAAAAAAGACTATGTCATATGTACAAGGGCATGAGAAGTATGGAATAAGCAAGCAAATATATATGTACTATTAATAGAGTCAATACACGACGAAGTGTAAAAAATCCGCTGAAAGAAAAACACAATGTGCAAAGCGATAGTGCACAAGGACTACTTGTTACGGGAAACACGGTGCACTTTTTATACCCGTTGGAAGAAGGTCACTAGCTTCAGTAGGCAAAAACTGGGGACGTTGTACGGAAGGGATAGCTATTAATAACTAGGCCAAACAATTGATAACTTTATCCTATTTGGCAATCAAGAGTTTCATATTATCATTGGCTAGCCCCGCGTTCTCATGCAGCCGGTGGTCCCTCTCCCTTTGCTATTCCATCTATTTAGTAAACATGCGCAGTTGCATGTCAATTTTGGATCTCTCTAGCTTACAATTGACTTTTGCCATGTCCTTCATTTGGCCAATCAATGTGTCCCCGAAAGCTCATGTGGCTTTAGTAATTAATGAATGTCCGGAGGTGTTTTTTCTTCTAACATCAGTGCTACCTAATTTTAGTCATAGACTAGCGTCTCCGGTGTTTGATGAGTTGCGGTGTGATGCCAAGCTAGATTAATCCCTTCAGAATCGACGATGGAGAGAACAAAGAGGGTGACAATGGTATGCTAATCTAGCTCCCGACAGCCATGAGAGGCAGTAGAGTTGATCAAGTGAAGTTGTCAATGTTGTCGGCTACAACTGTGGTAGACAACGGATCTTTGTAGTAGTTGTTGTTGGAGTCCTCTATGTCCGGATTTTCAGTTGTTGTTACAAGACTTCTATAACTATTGTTGTTAGTAGATTGTAAGTTACAACAATGAGGAGGTCTCATTGACGTCCTTCTACCGTACCAACTGTGAATGCTGTAAAAGACGATCTCAGAAATAGATTTCAAAAGTCCTTCTTGCCTCTATGGAACAGTCAAAGTCCAGTAACACGGTTCATTAGTACCACTGCGATTGAAGAAATCAACAATGCGTTTAAAATCGGAGATGATTTGGTTCCACTTACTATTGCAAGCGGGACCATCTTGATGATAAGGAAAAATGCCAGATTTTTGTAGCTCAACACTCATTTGGTGCCATTTGCTGGGGTCCAGTGTCATGAGCTCTTGAGAGTCATTGGCACGTGTCTTCAATGAAAAGCTTATGCTTGGCAGCAACCAATGCTTTTATTTTGTTTGTTGTCTAGTTTGGGCACTGTTCCTTTCTAGCTCATTTGGAAGGAACAAGGGACCCTACAACGACACTGCTGAAGGGCGGATGGTTGAGACATAGCAAAGCATGCGCAGAACCAACTATAGTGTGCGAGAGTGAAACACCTGCTACTACCATCCAAGTGAATAATGTAGATGTGAAAGACAACGAACTTAGAATGGAACAGACTCAAAGTCCACGACGGTGATGGAAATTAAGAGATGGAATATCATATAATACAAAATCAACGAAGACAAAGTTGACCAAACTTAGAGACGACATCGTGGAAGTTGGAATTGCAAGTGTGCCACTGTCGAATAGAAAGAGGTTTACCTCAGAAAATCATAGGGATCATGGCTGCAATTAGAAATGGCTTAGGAACAAAAGAAGTTGCATTTGTATAAAATCTTGAATCTTGTTCTTCAAATCTTTTACATTGCCGTGGAACTACTCTCCATTGGCCTATTATGTATGGGCTTTAGATTGGTATACGGGTCAAAGTAAGAATAAGAAGCCACGGGATACAAGACGGAAAGAACCAACAACATACCACGAGAGACCATTGGTGAAATGGATCCTAAACTTTCAAATTTCACGGTTTGTTGGTAATCAACCGAGCCTCACTATGAGAACAAAGCAAATCTCAAACATGTGGATGAAGAATCCCACTTTGTCGTTTTGACAAAAAACAAGGCTAATTATTAAATGAATAATATTCTTCTTATTCTTCACCTTATCTTCCACCTCAACCACACAAGTTAAGTGGATTTCACCCCATATCTTAACCATAAGGTTACACTACCACCCATTGGTCATTAAATTTGACCACACAATTAAATTCACCTTCTTACTAAGAAAATAAATTGCCCTAGAATCACTAAAAGACAATTATTTCAATATTTTCCTTCGATAACTTTGAACATACAAGATAAAATACATAAATCAATTAGCATGTCTATTAGATCTATACTAGGGATAAAAAAATCAAAGTCCGAAGAAAACATCACTCTATCTGCAGAAATTTGAGAATGCGTCTTACGGTGGTTGCAACGTATTCTATACAATCTGTTTTAGTTAAAGGATTGACCAGCCCTTCTAATCAACGTTGATGGCCACAACTCTCTTTTATAAGCCTGACCATACAATAGTATTGATTGTTGTTTAGACCTTCAAAACCATCTTCAAATGTCACATCTCAGTTGTCGGACTCAATACATCTAACTCGCAACAAGATCACCAATGCTCGAACGTCACTTTGAAGGTTCCCGTGCCATCATTGCTCCACACGAGGTTACTTTGACGGTCGAGAAGATCCAACTTCATCTTGAGGACGTTCAAGCATCGGTGTAAGATTCAATGGCAAATGTGATTGATCCAACAGTTGTGACAAAAAACTCAAATTCCGAATTCGGTTGAAGTTCATCATCTTGTGACTTAGAAAAAAACCTCTAGTTGACATACTAAAATCTAAAGTGAAAATAAAGAAAACTACATAAAATTCATAAAGCTTTAAGACGAATGCTTTTTCTTAAATAGATGGACCGCGCCATAATAAGAAACCGTCACCTTGAAGCTACTAAAATGATGTCATCCTTCTTTTTAAATTATTATAACCAAACCTATTAAAGTAATGTATTAATATTGTTTTTTACACCATGTATGCATTTACAATGCATGACTGCTTCCAAGCTGCAAACTGCTTGGATACAGAATGGTCGATGACCTCTGATAATTTAAAGGTAGACAAATCCAATCAAGCATGACATCTGAATACCAAGCATGTGCAATGAAGAAATTGTCATAAATTGTACATGAAGGCATTCAGTTCAAGTTATCCTTTACCTGCAGAGCCGACAGGCAAGGACATCGAGCCAGTCCATATGAACAACATTGAAGATGTTTCATCGTTGTAGACGTACAGGTGGATTCCGAAAGACGCAATAACAAACTGGACCTCTATTGCGACAGATGCGTGACATGTGAAACAAGAGGAATTCAAAAATAGAACCACTAGTTACTAAGGTATGCACCCAAAAAATGGCACCTGACCTTAACCCCTAAAGGACCCATAAGAAAAAATTTTGACCCTCAAAGGGGCTGTCAGAATCTGACTTAGGCACCCTCGGGGTGTTATTACGGAATACTAAGGAAAAAAAAAAAAAAAAAAATTAAAATTTTTTCAAGTCTGACGTGGCGCTGACGTGGCACCATTGATGCCATGCTGGATTTCACTTTTTGAAAAAAAATATTATTTTTTTTTCCCTTATTGCACCGGCTCTCGCAGCCCCTTCCAGGGCTGAAATTTTTTGTAATGATTGTTCCTTCGGGGGACAAACGGGATTTCGGGTAGGTACCTGTGGGCTGAATTTTTGTCGTGATTTTTTGAATTTTTTTTTGAAGATAGAAAAATTGATTAGTTTTCTGGGAATATAATTTTTTTCAGAATCGGTGCCCGAAAACAAAAGTTATGATCAAATAAGCTCAAAACAGCGGTCAGGGGGCAGCAAAAAAAAATTTGCAATTTTTTGTTTTTTTTTTCTAATTTTTTTTTCTTATAGATTATATTTTTGTCTATCTGGAAAGCTTTTATTCATTTCATTTGGATTTGTTATGAGAAAGTTATGGACAATCTTGTTTTTCGGGCACTTAGAGCATCTTCCTGAAAAAATAACTTGTAAGATTCATTTCTGAATGCAATTTTTATAACTTTTAAAAAAAAAAAGTTCCACAAGGTTTAGTTTTTTTGCTAGAACAATCTCACCATTGGGATTAGTGCTTTTTAATTCCATCTAAAAGATATTAATATTTTAGATTTTCTTTCTATCTTGTACCTACTTCTACTTAACAATTTTTTTGATAATGAAAATTAAGTTTTTTTGGATTTTTTTTTTTTTCCTAAACTTTCAACTCAATTCTCCACTACAAAGATTAAAAGCTTGAAACTCTGTAGTGCAAAACATTTAAGTTAAAAATGTTCAAAGTCATAAAATCTAGTCCCGCAATGTGCTGAAATACTTGTTTTTTTCACTTTAGACGCAGATATCTTGCAATCTGTGCGGTCAAAAATTCTGAAATTTTTTCCACACATTTTCATACTAGTTAGGTATAAGATCCTACGGTTAGATGTGGAAAAAAAAAACAATTTTCAATTTTTTTTACTCTTTGCTATAGAAATGGCAGTTTTGAGTGTTTTTTGGCAGAAAAATGGTCTTGGTCCTTTAGGGGTTAAAGTGCCATCTACAGGCTGTGTACATTTCCAAAATCAGTTATATACCTATTTGGATGGAGTGCTTTCAGAAATAAACTTTGACCCTTAATAACTTTTGTATACGGTGTCCAAATGCCACGTTCTCTGGTGCGTTGGAACCTCCTTTCACTTGCCAACAAGAATATATGAAAAATTGACCAGTCTAATAGTAGTAACTAGGCTCAGTAGCAAAAAGTGGCGGTTTTGGGTGTACCCACCTTACATTCACCTCTCAATTGTGGCAGTTGGCATCAAAGACAAACATGTACACAGTCTCTCACTGTCAAAGCACGTGAAGAATTCAACATCGCCAAAAAATTGTAGTGACCACATCCGCTACATAACCCTCAAGCTTGCCGGCAAAATTAAATTCAGGGGCTTCCTCACTTTCCGTGCATGTGGTGCATGGCATGGCCACTCTCAGACGACCTTCATTACAGCTACTAATTTAATCTTAAAATGCCAGCATTATCATAAGGAGGCCGCTTAAGCTGAGACCATTGTTGGGCAACTGAAATCTACTGAATGCCATGTTTTCCTGCTCCAATACTTCCATCCCTAAAAGCGTTCATTTTAAAAATAAGTTCAGGGCGGCCACTTGCAGCACCGCTCCTTGCAGCTGCCAACAAGGCAGCCACCTCGGCTCGGCAGCTGCAAGCGGTGGCTGGTGTGAATGCACAATACCGCTCCTACGTTGCGACTGGTCCAAAACACCCCCGCTAGCAGCAAGTGGGAAACGACCATAAGTGTACAACTCAATTCCATGGCAAAATAGGATGGACTGTAGGTATATCACTGAATTTAAAACAGCCAATTATGGAAAAGAAAACGGTGCCTCGACCATTCTCCGTGAAGTACAGGATGAGCTTGTTCTAAAACAAAGTCCAATTTCACTCGTTGAAAACTATTAGTAATTGGGAGCCCTCCACAAAAAAAGACCAAGGAGAAAGTATCTACGGTCTTTGCATAACATCGACAAACCTGCTAAGGGTGCTGAAACCTGCTCTACAATAACTAAAGACTGTTTGTGGATGATCACCATTACGTTGGCGGTGAAGAATCTTGGAAGTCAGACATTAGAAAAATTTGGTTCCACAAGTCCTCAAACCAGCATTATAACCCTACTGACCTATTGCTGCAGAAAATTTATGGTCTCCACTGTACCTATAGAAGGATGGATACCTCTTCAAAAATTGGGTACAGAGAGTATGGATTCCAAGAAGGTGGATCCATACTAAACCGCAAAATTGTGAGGAAAATCCATAGGTGTTTCAGGACTCAGGTAACGCAGCAGGAACCTCCCCTGGCGAGGGTGCCAGATCATTCTTATTAAACTTGTCCTCGTCATAAAAGCTGGCTCTCACTACGCGACCCCCAAAGAAACGACCATCCAAGTCTACGAGGGCTTTGGTGGTTTGTTCTGACCGTTCAAATTGCACGAAAATTCGAACAGCTTCAGTGGCAGGGAAATTTGGCTCAGTAATCTCAAAAATGAGAACCCGCGTCACATTCCCATACTTCGAGCACTCTGAAGAGATTTCGTCCTCCAGCTCAGAATCAACTTCCCCAGGTCCAACCTGCCAATAAGACGACCAGTGATTGAAAGGTTACACACGTCTCTGAGTACACGATCAATGCGTGTCATATGAGCCTGCACTTCAATTCTCAGCCTACCTTGATTCAAGCGAACGATGTTCCAAATAGAAGACTTCGTAATTAAGCCCAGCTTAAACCCAGTGCAACCGAAGGTTTTAAACCCTAATGGACCAAGGGGCCAAAATTGAGCCTCATGTAATTTTAAGCACTTTTGAGTGGGTCACATGGGGAATTTTCTTTTGTTCAATTCTATTTAAATACTGACCCACACATGCAATGCTCTTCAGTGATCCTGTCCGAATTAAAAATTTCAAAATCTGATCAATCAAATTGGTCACTTTAAAACTAAAAATCTCGGGGTTAGGGCTCAGACCACTGAACCAAAACAAGGGAAATAACTGAAAACAACATACCATGTTTCGAAGCAGTACAACTCGAGTGGGGGGCCCAGAGATGGAGACCCCCTTCACAGCCGGCTTCTTCTCCAGAACACCGACCGCCTGAGCTGCATTCACGATGACCCCAGCCCTTTTATCCGTCTTCCTCGCCATCAAGGGCACAGTGATCCCCTGCTCTTGTTTCCCAAGCCCCTGCCCTTCCTTCCACCCCATCCTCGCCATCATCCTTTGCGCGGCAGTCATGGAACTTTGCTTGCTCGCACTACTAAATCCTTCGCCACTCTTTGGTGGCGACGGTGAGCGAGCCCGAGCCGGACTTGGACTTTCCCGAGCTGCAGACAGCATCGCCCTGCGTTTCCAAGCTTCCTCGCCACTGATCCGCAACGCTGCCCGCTGTTCAGGCCCCTGCTCCTTCTCTCTCTCGACCTCTCTCTCCTTCTCCACCTCTCTCTGCCTCATGGCCTCCTCCCGCTCCTCCTCGTCCTGCCGCCGCCTCTCGACCTCCATTCGCATCTCCTCCTCCACTTTCCGCCGTCGACGTTCTCTGCAATACTCATCGTAATCGTTCGGTCGCGCAGGATCGTACTCTTCCAGCACTCGGCTACTCACGGCCACCAGAGCCGGGTGATGTATCGCCGGCGGGGACTGTGGTCTATCAGGCGTAGCAGGCACATTATCACTCGTCCATCGCGAAGCCGCCAACAACCCTTGCACTGCGGGAGACGCTTTCGGCTTCGTTGCAGACCCCTGATTGCGCAGAACCGACGTCGGAGGAGCGAAAAAACTCGGTTTCCGCACATTCGAGGGGGCCAGCTTGTTGTTACTCCACACAGAAGCCCCCAAAGTCCCGTTCAACGGCAACCCCGAGCTTTCATCGTCGCCTGCCGCAGACGGGGGCGGCAGGTCCCCATACAACCCTCCCAGCATCGATCACTAACCCGAAAACGTCTTCCGCGTCAAAGACTACGGATGTGTCCCAAGAAATTCACCCACAACTGAAATACCATTATAGTCGACCTCAGAGGAACAAAGTAAAAAAAAAAATGAAGAAACACCAGAGATAACACCAACGCAGAATGAATTCATAGAAGAGATCAATAGCAATACAATTGCCGATTGCCAGAGTTCGGAGAACGCGGAGGATAATCGAGCAAGCCCTAAGAGTTTGGTGAATCTCGATTCTTGTCGCTAAGAGATGACAATTCTGACTAAACCTAGGGTTTGTCCTCCGGCTTGGACTTGGAGGGTTTTCGATATTGCTCCTCAAAATGCTTCGCAATGACCACGCCAGTGTTCACAAGCCCAGTGACATTCGGCACATTGTAATTCTGCGCCACGTAAACCCCGACCAACGCGCCCACCGTGAAGTGAAAAGTAGTCTTTATCAACCCCATCGTAACAGATCACCTCACTGTCCACGCACACCGCCTGCACAACAGAACCACACACCAAACCCTAAAAAACTCATAATTCCTTTCCCGCTCTGTTATTCCCCTAAGATTCTCATCGATCAAGGATTCTTGAACACATATACATCTCTCGCAAACAAATGAACAAGCAAACCGCCTGCACGCTAAAATCATAAGACCGTCAAACCCTAATAATTTTTTCATCTCGAAATTCGTTTCCAGTGAGATTGTTCCTAAACTTCTTCAACGAAATTCCGACATACAATTCTCTCGCAAACACATGAACAAACAAAAACCATAGGGAGACGAACTCACGAGATGGATGGCACTAAATAAACTCTGCAGATTTAGAGGGAGACGATTGATTACCTTGGAAAACGCCACACCGTACCCGCAATGAGCGAAAAAATTCTGGGATGGATCCTGGAGCATCTCCTGCTTCCTGCGCTGTCTACGAAGAACTAAAACTACGTGCGTCCACCACCATCTCCACGGGACTCAAAGTTCCATTGCAATACCGACGATGCTTCTGGCCCAAGCAAGAGCAACAGCACGAGCACGGAGAAGAGCCAGGAGAAGCTCTGCTTTGTACGGAGTCAAGAATTTAGGGCTGACGTATTAATGTACTCATTAACAATAATGCTTTTACAACGGGCCTACCATAGAGAGATCAATCTCCAAAGAGAGTTCTCCTCATCCCCAAGCCCCATTTTATGTTCTAATGGAGACTATTAATAATAGAAAATTATTAGTTCTTAAAATAGATTAGGATTTCTTTTTACCTTTAGCTTTCTATTTTTGATCCTATCTAAAATCATCTATAAAAGTAAAAATCTTTGTCACATTAAGAAATATTCTAAATATGATTTTATATTTTATCCAAATTTTTTATCTCCCACTTGGAGTTGTCTAACTTCAAGTTTCAACACACTTGTCTTTATCTAGAAGTTGTTTAATTCTAGTGTACTTGCCATCCAATAGAGTTGTCTTAAACCTATGCATAAGTCCATTCTTTTGGAGATATCTATCTCTAGGCATTCTAATGCACTTTTGATCCAAGTGGAATTGTCTAGCTCCATTGCACAAATCCACCATCACAAGATATTTATTTCTAGGCAATCTTTGCTTCTACACTAGTGGACATTTCTTCATAAATTAGTGTGCTATGTGTTGTTACTACAATCAAAATATAAGTAAAAGTAATTTTCTATAACATTTTAATTCACAAAAAATTTAAAATTCAATATCTTTTCTACCATATGTCCAATCGCCACAAAACAAAGCTTGTGCACCCCTCCTTGTAGAGACCTTTCCAATAGTACAAATTAAGAATGTGGGCCGGGGAACACAAGGTTCCAAAGATCTTACTGTAACAAACAAATAAAACTAAATAATTTAATATAAATGATTAATTCATCCTTCAATGCATTCATCCATCGAAGGTCATGATACAATCATCATGAATTAGTTCATCCACCAATGCATTCATTCGTTAAAGGTTATGATAAAGGTCATAATGGTTTTCCACTCATACAATGAAAAGAATAAGCAATTCAATTATAATTTTCAATAACAAAATATGAATTTGTTATGAATGTTTGAAGTGCTGAGTGGAAGTATACAACAATTATACTTTTTGTTGCATTCCAATCAAATTTGAGGCTACTACTATGGATACTACAAGTACTAGGGCCACTTTTTACATCAACCAATGTTTCCAATTCTCAACCACTCATAACATTCAAAATCTCCATTATTTTTTACAAAATTTCATTTAAGTATTGTATATAGATTGCTTTCAAATACCTTTCAATACTACAAATGACTTTCTATATATTTTACCTTAATAAATGTTAAAATCTCATATCTATTATTCTGTACAAAATTCCAACATTAGATATTTTGGAAGGGATTTGGAGGGTCGTTTCAGGCTTGTTCCCGGTGTTGTTCCCCTGGCGATAAGAGAATAGCCGTTGTCAGAATTTTTTTTTTGGAAAATAAAAATGAAAATGAAAATGAATTAATTAATAATTATTTTTGAATATTTTTAAATATTAGGTGGCAGTCCCTCTACCATGTCATGCAGCTGCTGCGGCACAGTTCTAGACAGTTCCAAAGTTTGGGAACCTTGGGGAATTTGCAGCCCTCTACAAGAGTTGAAAAATATGTAATGCCCCTTTTTAGATTTTCAAAGAGGAATGTTAGATACTAACTCTCTATAACATGTTTTCAAAATATACCTTACTATATGTTAGAATAGCCAAAAAAAATCAATAGTTAGTTTTAAAATATATTTAGAACAAAAATACATTTAGAGTTTATATTCTGAAATTGTTGGTTTTCTACGGATGGGCATCATTGATTGTGGTATGATTGTCCTATTTTGGGTTTGAATTGGTTTGGCTTGTATCAAATGCCTTCCTTTTGTACAATGTCTTTATCATCGCCATGTTGCTCTACTAAGGTAAAAACATTCAAAGTTGTTCCTTTCTCCAATTTTGTAGAGTAGACTTTCATTAACCCCTAAAGTCTCATTGGTCCTACGGGGACCAAAATGCAACTTCAGGTAGACTTATACAGTCTCAATATTCATAGTAATTTTTGAAATTTTTTGTGAGACTTGAAAAAAATAAGAAGCTTCATGGGCATATAAGTTTAATTTGGGTGTCCGGAAACAGAAGTTATGGTACAATAAGCTGAAAATAGAGGTCAACAGACAACATAAAAATAATCACAAAAGTCAAAATTTATTATTATTACTTTTTTCTAAAATATTATATTTTTGTCTACATGTGAAACTTTGATTCATTCTATTTGGACTAGTGATGAGAAAGTTATGGACAATCTTGTTTTTTGGGCAATCTAAGTATCTTCCTCAAAAAATAACTTGTAGAATTCATTTTCTAATGTAATTTTCACATTTAAAATAAATAAATAATTTGATAGGGTTAAGTATGTTTGCTAGAACAATCTCAATGTTGGGATTATTGTGTTTCAATTTCATGTTAGAGTATTAACAATTTAGTCTTTCTTTCAATTTTAGACCTACTTCTACTTAACAATTTTTTTTTAAATAAAAATCTAGTGTATGCTTTTTGAATTTTTTTTCCTAGACTTTCAATTCTATTCTTCAATTTAATAAATTTTAAATTAAAAGTGTGGAGTGCAAGAAAATTCCACAAACAATGGTTAAAGTCATCTAAAATTGCAAGCCATAATTCAATAAAATTTATTTTTCCAACTTTGAATGCTAATCTTCCAATTTGTATGGTCAAAATTCATGAAATTTTTAGCACATGGTTGGAGATAATTCAAGTACAAGATCCTACGATTAAATTCTTGAAAAGTTATTTTTTCCTATTTTCTAGGGCGAATGCAACAAAAATGGCAGTTTTGAGTGATTTTTGACAAAAAAATGGCCTTGGGACTTTAGGGGTTAATATGTCAATAAATTTCCATTAAAGTGTTCCCCAAAGCGTCCAGAAATTGTCTCCATATTTAATGGTGATTAATTGACTGCCGATTTGTCTTGATTTTGTTTTAGGATCCACCTATATGATGGTTTCAGTAGTTTACGAACCTTCAATTTTGAAAATTCATAAAAAATGCGTGTTATATCCAAAAATTCTAATTTTTTTTTTGAAATTCATGGTTTTCACTTGCTAATACCTCAAAATATTTTTTCTAAAAAATGGTGCCTCCAACTATGCTGAATTTCGTATATTGATGATAGTTTTGGGTGCTTCCACCTTACTGCTCTTTCATAGTAGGCAAGTCAAATCTCTACCAGTTAACCCCTAAAGTCCCATTGGCCCTACAAGGGCCAAGATGCGACTTCGGGTACGCTCATATAGTCTCAATATTCGTCATAATTTACTATTTTTTTATATAAAGCTAGAAAAACACTTAAGGTTCTTGGAAATAAATCTTTAATATATCAATCAGTGCTCAAAAGCAAAAGTTATTGTACAAAAAGCCAAAAATGGAGGTCGATAGGCAGCCCAAAAAAATCACAAAAAGTCAAAACAATTTTAAATCTTTTTTTTCCAACACATTATATTTCTGTCTACATGTAAAACTTTGAATCATTCTATTTGGACTAGTGATGAAAAAATTATGGACAATCTTGTTTTTCGGGCAATCTAAAAATGTTCTTGAATAAAACCTTTTTGTTCAACTTTGAATGCTAATATCTGCCAATCCGTACGGTCAAATCTGATGAATTTTTTACCACATGATTGCAGACAAGTGAGGTACAAGATCCTACGGTTCGATTCTAAAAGGAAAAATGTTTTTTTTTTTGCTTTTCTTGGGTGAATGCAGCAGAAATGGCAATTTTGATTGTTTTTTGACAGACAAATGGTCTTGGGACTTTAGAGGTTAATGCTTTAACCCATAAACGCCGCCGAGGACGTTTTGCGTCCGATGAATGACAAAGAATCTCTCTTTGTAGAACAGTAGTGCAACTATTCATCTTGCCAATTTTGTGCGAAAAGAGAAAATCATCTACAATAGTTTGTCTTCAAGTGAGCGCTTTTTGCATTATTTTAATCCAACAATTCACATGGTGACAAATCAAATGATTTCCACGGCTATGAGCCCGTCGTTTAAGGGTTAAAGCGGGTCTTGATTGCATATACAATCTGTGAGGATTTGTTTGGTAAGAGAATAGTGTAAATTCTTGAGATTCGAGGATTTACAGTGAAGAATTGCATTGCTTGCTTGTGTTTTTCGTTTTTACATCTCAGCTATATTTAACCCCTAAAGGACCAAACACCGTTTTTTTGACAACATAGCACTTTGGGGCAGCTCACCACGAATGGAGTTTTTATTTTTTTTCTTTGAAATTTTCACACAAGATGTGCCCGAAGAGTAGCTTTAGGGCCCAACAATTTTCATAACTTTTGACCACATGGTTAAAAAGTTATGGTATGATATGTAGTTTTCATTGTTCGGCGGGCAGCCCGGGTAGCAAAAAAAACTTCTTTAAAAATCATTTTCTAGAAAAATAAAAATTTGAAATTGGTTCTCTAGATTTATGTGCACAAGGAAAGCTTTGAATCATTCCACTTTGATTTATGAGATGAAAGTTATGAGGAATTTTAGTTGTGGGTAGTTTGTGGGTAGTTATGGAATCTCTACTCTAAAATAAACTTTGGAGTCCTTTATTTAACTCAATTTTCAATATTTTTGGAAAAAAAATATAAACACAAGGTGTAGATTGTTTATTACAACATTATAATTGTTTGGATTGGCATTTTTCAATTCCATAATTAAATCCTTAACAATTTAGTGTTTTGAATCATTTTCTACTTCTTTCTACTTACTATTTTTTTCCTATATGTTGTACAATTCCAAATAATCTGAAATTTTTCAAGCATGTAGCTAACTTTCTTTGAAGAATGAATCCAAAGAGTTACCACCGTTTTGGACATTTTTTCATACAAATGTGACCATGTGAAGTGCAGCTGCCCGGTTTTTTGCAGGGACAAAAAAAGGGGTTTTATCACTTCAAATGCTAATATCTTGCAATCTACACGGTGGAAATTTCTGATATTTTTTCCACATCTTCTCAAACTAGTTTACTACAAGATTGTGTGGTTACATGCGTCCAAAAATGTTTTTATTCCAAAATTTCGTACTTGTACTAGAAATGGCATTTTGGGAGCGTTTTTTGTGAAAACATAGTCAAAAACCTTTAGGGGTTAAAAAAGAATTTGCTTGGGAATCTCATGAGTTGTACAGTACAGTACATCAAGTGCTTACTTTGGCTCATGAATTCTTCATCTGGTATTAGGATTCTAGTTTGTAATAGTAAGCATGAGGTCTTTGTTTTTTGTTTTTTATGAAGTGCTAAGGTGGCAATATAAAATATTATATTGGTGCTCCAAATTTCAGCATTCATCCAAATATTGGATAGAAAATATCACATTTGCACATACCACATGTCTTTAGTTTTGTTTTCATCTACAATTTGGCGATTTCATCCTAGATTTTATTGTAATTCAAAGTTTTTCGGTGAAAAACAATTCAACT
Organism: Antitrichia curtipendula; assembly: GCA_951230915.1. Taxonomy (NCBI): domain Eukaryota; kingdom Viridiplantae; phylum Streptophyta; class Bryopsida; order Hypnales; family Leucodontaceae; genus Antitrichia; species Antitrichia curtipendula. The sequence continues at coordinate 41,170,783 of OX579634.1, forward strand.
TTTTGCCATTTTTTAGCCAAATTATATTTTGCGGGTGCAATCTGGCACTAGAAAGCCAAAAAGAAAAGCCTTGGTAAGCATTGACTCAAATTGGCACTCCTAAATTTGCTTGAATATATTTTTGCCTATTAACATTAATATAGATTAACATTTTTTTTGGTAATAGTCAAAAATTTAAATACTATATTATTTTTTATATGTTATGACACTCTATCAATATTTAAAATCTTCTATCCCCTACTTGTAATATATAAAGTGGTCATCTATATTGGAATAAAAGGTCCAATATTTTCACCAAGAATACAATAGAATGAATTTTAAATCATGAATAAATAAAATAAAATGGAATTTTTTTTTGAAATTTAGCCATTATTATAAACTACTTAAAAAAAAGATTTCACTAAACTGTATAAGAAAGCCTTCTTATTGCCTTTATGGAGGATATAAATTATACTATTCTAGATTAACTCTTCTTACCATATCTTCTAATTTAAGATGATCAATTGGAGCATGGTATTTTTAGGTTCGATTTTACTTGCACAAATACTTGCAATTATAATGGGATTTTGTATTATATTATTATCTACAAGTGTCATTGATTGTTTAAAGATTTACTAAGGGATTTGTCATTGTTCCACAATAATAAACAATAAAAGGTTTGCTGGAAACTTTTCTAACACTAGAAGCACGTTATAAGAAACAACAATCCAAAAAAATGATGAAGTGTGAAGAAAATAAACAATTTATCGAAAACTTTCTTCAAAAGAGAACCTCATAATCCCCAAAGGACCAAACAACATTTTGGAGTTACATAAAAACTTAGGTGGCTCACCAAATATGGAATTTCCATTTTTTTCCTTTGTGAAATTTTCACACAATTTGTGGTTGAGGAATAGTTTTAAAGTGCAACAATTTTTGTAATTTTTGACTACATGATTTAAAACTTATTGTATGATTTGTAGCTTTTTTTTCAACCTTGGATAATCCAATTAGCTCAGAAAAAATTCACTTTTTTGTAAAAACAAAAATTTAAAATTGGTTTTCTAGATTTATATATGTGTGAAAAGATTTAAATCATTCCATATTGATTGACAAGATGAAAGTTATAAGGAGTTTTAAGTTGTGGGCAGTTATGACATCTCTATTCTAAAATAAACCTTGAAACCCTTTATTCAACTCAATTTTCAATATTTTTTGAAAAAAAAAAATTCTTTAGATCTAGATTGTTTATTACAACATTACAACCACTAAGATTGACATTTTCAATTCCATATCTAAACTCTTCACAATTTAGTATTTTGAATCATTCTCTATTTTTTCCTACTTATTATTGTTTTCAAGCATGATTATGAAAAAAATTGAAATTTTTATGTGAATTCCCAATTTATTTCTTCAACATATTATGGAGAGTTGCAAGTTTTAGTATCTACACATTTTTGGGTAGAAAGTTTGAAAGATGAAATCTAACCATTTGGGAAGGGTTGAAAATACTTCTTTTTGAAACCCAAGCATCATGATTTTGCAATTGATAAGGTTTTTTATTTTGAAATTTTATGAGGGTAATTTCTAACAAGTTGACTAAAGGATTCTATAATTGGATTTGTTAAGAAATAAATATAGATGAAGATTTTAGCCTTACTTTGGAAATTAGTATTTTGAAGCAGTTTTAGGACTCTAAACATGAAGATTACTTTAGGGATTAACATTTGTAGAAGTTTTGACCACTTGAGTAAATCTTGAAATTTCTTTAAACTTTTTATTACAATTGGGTGACTAGGAACTACTTTGTATGATTTATGAATTTGCAACAGGCATGGATCAAACTTATTAAAACTATTGTAAGTGAAAGGCAAGGTCATTACACATCATTAAGTATTTATTGTTTCTAGAAGAATAAGGTTTGATGGAGGCTAATATTACAAATAATAGGATTATCCTATAAGTTATGAAACCTTTCCTTTTATCTTGTCCCATTTTTAATTCATATTATGAATTACATATATTAATTTTTTTAGATTCAAACTATATCTATTGGAGAATGATAATGAGACATAAAATATTATCTTATCAAATTAAAATTTCTTCTTTTTAAATTAAGGTATTAGTTCCATATTTTCAACTTCTTATTTCAAAATAGAGTCAAAATCTTTTAGCATTGTTTGAAGTGTACAAAAATCTTGATTTGTTTTTTGTGGCTCAAAATTGCTTGGGAGTGAACTTTAATTAGAGACATTAAGTCAATATGAGTGGATTGCATCCAATCATGCCTTGGTGTCACTTAAAAAACAAACATTGAATAAGAATTCAAATGCAAATAGGATAAAAATTGAAAGAAGGGCAAATTGTATTTCATTTTAAAATAAAGACAAGTACATTTAATATTTATTAGTTTAATTTCTTTTAAGTGCATAAGGTAGTGGCCCCTTAAACTGCAAGATATTATATTTGGCTATTAGGATCATCATTTTATTAAACTTGGACAATCAAATTAGATAGATTCTAAAAATAAAAATATTCCTCTTGAATTCCTATTTTATCTATTCAAAAGGAATTTGATTTGAAAAATTTATTTCACTCAAATTCTAACATTTTTTTAGAATTATGTTTTGCCGACCTTATATGCAACTACAATATCTAAAATGAATTCCTATTTTTTTGCTTGACTTCAAACCAAATCTACATACAAAATTGCCAATATCCTAATTTAACCCCTTAAGGTCAGCGACTATGTTTTCACCCAAAACGCTCCAAAATTGCTATTTCTAATACAAGTACCAAATTTTAAAAAACAAAACATTTTTGGAAAAATGTAACCATAGGATCTTGTATTAAACTAGTTTGAGAGGTTGTGGAAAAAATTTCAGAAATTTCCACCGTGTGGATTGCAAGATAATAGCGTTTGAATTGACAAAAACCCTTTTTTTGTCCCTACAAAAATCCGGGCAGCTGCACTTCACAAGGTCACATTTGTATGAAAAAATGTCCAAAATGGTGGTTACTCTTTGGATTCATTCTTCAAGGCAAGTTGGCTACATACTTGAAAAATTTCAGATCACTTGGAATTGAAAAACGTATAGGAAAGAATTAGTAAGTAGAAAGAAGTAGAAAATGTTCAAAACACTAAATTGTTAAGAATTGAAATATGTAATTTAAAAATGCCAATCCGAACGGTTGTAATGTTGTAATAAACAATCTACACGAAATCTTCTTATTTTTTTCAAAATATTGGAAATTGAGTTAAATAAAAGACTTCAAACTCTATCTTAGTGTAGAGATTCCATAACTACCCTCAAACTAATACTCCTCATAACTTTCATCTCATTAATCAAGATGGAATGATTCACAGCTTTTTATGTATACATAAATATAAAGAACCAATTTCAAATTTTTATTTTAGAGAAAAGTGATTTTTAAAGAAGTTTTTTTAGTTGCCTGGGTTGCTCGCCGACCATTGAAAATGACATATCATGCAATAACTTTTTAACCATGTAAGGTAGTATGCTGTAAAAGCGCCCATCTTCTTCAAATGGATCCTATATTTAGGTATAAAATAAACTTCAAGTGGTCCTAAAATGGATATGTGACAGACTTTTAATGGAGTGGGAACAACTTAAAGCGTGTTAAAGATCGCTTTAAAGTTTAAATGTGGATGGTTAAAGCATGTGGTTAGGTTCATTTTTAAATGTAGTGATAGGTGGGCATTTATGTATTTAAATAAGAAATCAACAAGCCAACCACAGTCCGGGGAGATTTTTAGCTTAACCGGCTAAAATCCTACAATTTCTTAGACCAAACGGTTGTTTGAAGCATTCTCTCGGCTAGGCCTTTATAAAATAGAGAATATTCTTTGATTTTCCTCTTAAATGATCGGTTTTTTTCCGAAGATTTTGAAATCCATTCGGAAATTCTCAAAATCAACCTAGCTCGTAACTAAATGCCGGTACTCCCCGTACATTGAAGCCAACTACTTTATTTGGAGAATGCAAAATCTGAAATTGATTGGATATAAGTATGGTCGCTTTAAGGACCCTTGCTTGTTACTTATTGCAAATCCCCATGCTTATTCTTGGTTTCCTCATCTCCCTTTATAGGCCACATGTATGCTGATTTTGCCAGACCTACTGTCATAAATAGGTGCCTAGAACCAAAAACTTTGAAAAATCATAATTAATTCAATATTGCTTGGAAAATTATGAAACCACTTGTGTTAGATGCCGCATCTATTTATCTTTCTCTGTAAAATAAGTAAAAAATCTTGTAGTCTACAGAAGCCTATGAAAAAGTTGTAACAACCCGTAAATGGTTCCTTTTAGAGCATCCTACCTTAGTCAAAGTTATGAAAATTGTTGGGCCTTAAAGCTACTCCTTGGGCACATCTTGTGTGAAAATTTCAAAGAAAATAAAATAAAAACTCCCACTGTAGTGAGTTGCCCAAAATCGCTATGTTGTAAAAAAATAGTGTTTGGTCCTTTAGGGGTTAATATTTGAGAAGATTATCAAAGTGTCTATTCAACGGTGTTGCTATAGTCATATATTACTCTATCATCAGAAAAATTGTGCCAAATTATTTTGGTGCCATTTTGATACCCTTGTTGATACCAAAGATCACTTTTTTGACAGCAAAGGTCATTTCAATGTCATTTTATTCAATCACTTTGATATTGAATTGGCATGGAGGTTGGCACCTAGATATCTTCATGGCATTTCAATGATGCTGCTTTAAAGTTTCAAATGTATTGTTTTCTATTGCGTTTCTGACCTATTGTAGATTTGTAGGTAAAACATAGTCTCTAAGCTTCTACTTGCAACATCTTTCACTCCAATTTTGCTAATCTAGTTGGATAAAATTTTCATGATTGGGCTATAAGGAAGATACTGAAACTCTTAAATTTAGATGCCAATATTTTATTACAAATGAAGGTCAAGGTCAACACATCCCAACCTAATATTTTTTATTACATGGAACAATCACTAAGATTCCCTATACAAAAGACAAATTCTCTAAAATTTGGCATCCATTAAAATTATTTTTACAAACACAACGTATAGGTTCATTTATGTAAACTAGACTATGGCAAGTAAAATGATTGATTTGCCCTATTGGCATTGTTGAAGATGTTTGTTTGTTTTTTAAATTCCACATTAAAAAAAAATGAGAAATGGGAAAAATAATTGAAATTGAATTTTTTTGACAAAGTATGAATCTATTATGAACTTTTAAAGTATGCCACCCAATTGGCCCAAAAGAGTCTTTATACTACCCCTAAACCAACAAAAAGTGCATCAATAATGGTCATCTTACTCATTTAAAGCAATCACAATATTTTCTAATATGACAACATGAAGGCCTAAAAAAATGAAAGTTCTTATTGCAATCACTAATCATTGATTGTGGCCACTAACTCAACCTAATGTATCCCAAATCTCATTTATTGAGTTTTTTTCATAGGATGATATAAAACTTTAATCCCAAAAGGATAGGTTGGCCATTGTAGAAATCAACTCTTTTTTAGTATTGTGTGAATCATTTGCTTAAAATAACCCAAGACCATCCCTCATTGGATGCCAAACTATTGTGCAAGACCTTCCCTTTTCATACAAATTCTAAGAACGAACATCTGTTCTATTGTCCTATTTATATAGAAGGATTTTCTATCATCCATCAAACACTTAGTGTCCCATTGTTATTCTAGGATTATAGTAGAATCACCCATAATCAACTACTTAAGCAATTCTATGCATGTTCTAGAGCAATATAAAGCAATGTAAATTTTTTTGCCATGTAAGAAGATAGAAATTACAGGGATTATAATTTTTTTTGATAATTTCATACCTTGAATTGCAATTACTATGTGTTTTGGAAGCCAAAAGTTGGTTTGGACCCATACCCAATGTACAAACTCTTCCAACTCCAATTCTTCAAGAGCTAAACTTCCTACTTCCTACATTCTTGCTCACTAAGGGACATGTGTCATGACCTTATTAGTCCCATCTTTGAAAAGGAGAATAAGTGCCTTGGTTGGATATAAGTGCACCCAACAGGTTGGTCATGGATCCTAGTCGGGAATGGGTGGTTGTACCATAGTAGAAGGATTCTGTCATCCATCAAGACACTTAGTGCCCCGAGTGTTATTCTAGGGGCTCGTTTACCTTATCCTCCAAATTACACAGCTATTGGTCCAAGTCCATACTTGTATTGAAAATAGACAAATTACAATTGAGGCAATCTGAAGAGCTAAAGAAAAAATGGCCCCCAGATTGCACTATAAAACTAATGCGTCCAGCAATTGAACACCAGTACCGTAGTCAATTCTTCTTCCAAGTTGCACTCCAAAGTCAAAGATCTTCACACATGTTCAGATCTAGAATACCGCAAGAATATTTGGAGGGCACATCACCTTTCCAATCGAGTTCAATCTCTTTCGTAAACTCTAAACGTTTACACTAAAATGAATTGAGAAGCCGGTGGCAGGTACAGCCGCATAAGTCATGCCAGCCTACATACAACTAAGTTATTTGAAGTAGTGCAAACACGGTACGAGGTCTGCGTGGTGGAAAACTCAGCGTGAAACTCCGCATGAAACTCCTCAAGTACTTAACAGATATCTCGGCTATTTAATTCCACCATTAGCAATAGAGACCACTTTACAGATGCCAGAGGACGTGGTGAAAGGCACGTCTTTGTACTGCGCAACAAGATCACTTCCCGTATGCAGATCAGGCTGCACACTCTCCCAAACCTTCTTCTTGGGATTGAGGACATCATCAGGCTCTCCAGGAAAGCCGGGGAATGTCACCCTCTCACCAACTTTGGCATCTTCAGGAGGAGACACCAGCTCAACCTCTGTATGATCAGCATTCGAAGCTGCCAACACCATGGCTTGAGACTTGATCCCCCTCATTGCTGCTGGCTTCAAATTGCAAAGCACACACACCTTCCGGTTCTGTACACCAACATGATGCAACATTTTAGTCCTCAATAATCAAGAGAGGATTCCAAAGGAATAAACTATGTGTTATTTGAATACAAAATGAATAAGTTATGAATTGATGAAGTTTGGGAGAACTAGGGTCCCAGTCAAAAGTCTAGACTATTCTTGCAGCATGAGTACTACGTCTACGAGGTATCTCATGGAAGCATCTCTGACCGTGAAACAACAAGAATCTCAATTCTTAGAAGTCACGAGTCTAAATGAAACTGGTATCATAAATGAGTGATAGTTGAACCTACGGGAAATGGACACCTTACTAACTTTGTATGTAGCTAAAGCCCCCTTCACGAGTGTCCACCACACTAATACTCTTCATAACACAAGTCGAGAGTAGTAAATCACATACCTGCATCTTTTCAAGAGGGATAAACTTGACAAGACCACTGACAACTGTCCTGGGAGTGGGCTCTCCAACATCAATTTGCTCCACGTACAACGAGTCAGCATCTGGATGCTTCTTCACATCCGTAATGAGACCAACTCGGATATCCAGTCTGGAGACATCCACAGGCAGATCCTTGACCACAGCTGGGGTTTTCTTTCCTGTTGCGCCACCTTTTCCACCCTTCTTTCCTTTTGTTGCATTGTCTGGTGCAAAATTCCCAAATGGAGATAAGTAGGGAGGACCAGTTCCATACATCTAGAAGAGAAACAATCTCAAAAGAAAACCATTACTTACCAACAGCTAACCAAGCAGTAATATTTCAGATATCGTTTCATAACTTATCATAACCAGAACATATCTCGTTCCAGATAGAGGCTGTACCTGTGGTTGTATTGGACACCGACAGAGCCGCTGTTGCAGACTCCAATGCTGCAGCTCGGTCTGCCTGGCTGCCTGCAAACTTTTCTCTGTAATTCTCCATCTCTTCATCTTTCTGGAATAACAAATATGAACTCAGCTCTAATTAGAATTGCCGTGGACTGGACAACGTGCTCATGCTATACCAACCAAACACTAACAAAGCTAAACACTCTATTGTTGCATTATTTAAAAAGAGACAAAGCTTGCCCTTCTACGTAGAAAGCAGTAAGACGTGCAAGAGACCTATCCTTGTGATTGTCCTAAACCCATACTGATGTGGAGGTAGTGGGACAATTACCATTTCTGCAAATATCGGCTCAGGATTGCCGATAGTGTGGCCAGATTGGACCAGAGTCCACGGCTTAGAAGCTCGTTCCAAATCACCGTCTTCATCCACAAGCTTCATGGTCGATATTGGAAGATTCAATTGTCCAAGAACCTGCAAATGCAACAACAGGTAAGCCCAAAATCATCTTTGTAGAACTTGACCAGAGACAATTGCAACTATCATCAATCAACCCCTTACTAGAAGCCGCATCCGTTCAGTCTCTCAGCAGCTAAATACGAAGACCATATAAGAACTGGAAACAGCAAAACACATTAGGATGTCAGACAAGCAGCTGAAAACAATTGAAATGCACACTGCCATCAATTACATTCTTACCTTCTGGGAGAATGACGGCATGAAAGGCTCAAGAAGTGTAGCCAAAAGGTGCACTACCCCTACTGATGTCTTCAACACAATGGCACATGAAGGGCGATCCTCCTTATACAGCTTCCAAAATTGACTCTCCTGTCATTGGCATAATTTGTCAAGACAAAAGGTAAGTTATCAAGACAGAAGATAAATTGTCACTCAACAGTGCAAACACAGACACTCCAACAATCAAAGCATCGAGTACAACGAGATGGCTAAGTACGCTTCTACCATCAAAATGTACCATCCATCCTTCAAACAAATTAACTATTCAATCAACATACCTGCAAATACAGATTGCCAAGACTGGATACTTGCATCGCAGCTTTAAGACCACCCTTCAATTTCACTGCCTCCATACTCTTAATATAGTCATCAAGAGCGGCACTAATCTTAATAGCAAAGTTCTTGGTGAGTTCGTGTTCCTCGGGATTGCCGACTTCTGGAATAACTTTTCCATAGCCTCCTTCCCCTGCAATCGCAGGAAATACTTCAGTTATTTCAAATACAAGGAGTTGAAACTGAATATTTGACAATTGCCTACGATCTGATTCAGCCTCGAAGTCATTTCAAATCGAGATCTGCCAAGCTTCTCTAAATAAAAATTTATACGCTACGTAATAAGAATTCGTCGAGAAGTTGAAAGCTAAGAACCTGCTGGCTTTGCTAGAAATGAAAGTGTTCGATGGACAAAGTTGCCGAGATTCTTAAGCAACTCATTGTTTTGTTTTGCTTGCAAGTCTACCCACGTAAACAATGTGTCGGATACCTGCACAGTTACATAAATGGCCATTGGTTAGCAACGAAGCACATGGTTATCGTGAGGGCTGACCTCCCATAACCTTGAATGTATAGCAACATTCAAAGAGAACAAGCATATATAGAGGCGCCTCAGAGAAAATCAACGGTCAACTTAGACAATGTGTAAGACAACAAGAAGCAGAAGGTACCTCTGGCCGGTTTGTCAGAAGGTAGTATCTCCAAACTTCGACGGGTATGTTTGTGCTCTTCACATCGTTTCCAAAGACACCCACTCCTCGACTCTTCGAGAACTTGCCTGCGCAACACCAGAAGCCGTAATGAGTTTCAATATTACACTACCTTCTGTACAGAATTAAAGGCACTCAAAATGTGAAACAGACCCAAAGACTGCCAACAGTCCAAAAAGAGTATACACCTGATTCATAATTCAGATATTCAGTAACACTGATTGTCTTCATTAAAGTCCATGGCTCTTCAGTGCCCAAAAGTGTGGATGGGAAGATAACCTGAAAGAAAGAAACACATCAATCAGACATCCAACTACAGGTTCTCAAATTCCAAACATTAAGGAAATCATGTTTATGCTCGCATGCAACACATCAAACTCTAGCAAGATGAATTGGAGACAATGCACGCAAGTGGCAAAAGCTAACATCTACATTACCGTATGGAATGGCACGTTGTCTTTTCCCATAAACTGAACAAGCTCCACATCCTCAGGAGATTTCCACCACTTCTCCCATTCAGGAGTGTAATTAGCCGTGATTGAAATATACCCAATAGGAGCATCGAACCAGACATAAAACACCTGAAAGCGCCAGAGAAACAAGGAGTTAAGACTCACCGCTCAAGAGATTGCACAATGCATTTTTCCGATATTCGCACTAAAACAAATATTTTACACTCCAAATACGTGGCTACTGGAGACTGCCTCCAATACCTTCTGAGAAAACCTATTCTCGAAGAATGTTTTTACAGAAATTCATCATATAATACATTTCTACCTAATTTCTCTCCGCCTCCAGTGCATGAGAGGAAGAAGAATCATATGAAGTACTAGCTCCACACTTTAAAAGTCAATGTTATGCATTGCAATATGTTACCTTTTCTTTATACTTTTCAAGTGGAACTGGGACGCCCCACTTAAGATCTCGTGTGATGCACCGCTCTTTAAGCCCGTCGCGAATCCAGGCGTTAGTTTGCTGGATAGAGTTGGAACTCCAGCCTCCTCTTTTCGACGTGCTAGTAATGTAGGACTGCAGTTGGTCATTGAGACCAGGGAGATCCAGAAAGAGATGGTCCGTTGGCCGCATCTCTGGAGTGTTACCACATACCTGTGATAGCAACGGAACACCTGTTAACTATAAAAATTGACATGAGAGCTTGAAAACCATGCTACAAGCCGTATGTGCCAAATAGAATAATTAGGAGAAAACCTGACACCATGATTACACTAGTACATGACAGTCTATCAAGAGAAAAAACAACTTATAAGCTAGTATATTTTGAACATGACCATTCCAATCATATTGGGAGAATTACCATTCACATGGGTCCAAAATCTCTTTCAATAGAACCACTGAAGAACCTTGCATGTGCTGATCAAACTGGACGAATGAAAGACTTCATATGATGAACTCAAAAGTGCACAAAAACCATGAAGCTCAAATTGGTACTCGTGGTCACTCAGGGGTTTACACAAATAAAAAGCCTCACCTTGCACCTAGGATTGATCAGCTCATTAGCATTCAGGAGCTTCCCACACACATCGCACTGATCCCCTCGAGCATCTTCGTAGCCACAGCCAGGAGTTGGACATGTACCCTCCACCAATCTGTCAGATAAAAATCGGTTGCAGGTGGTGCAAAATGGCTGCAGAAATCCAACCCGCAAAGACATGAGATGTTGCATAACCTCCCAAAACCATTGACACGCGTCACCTCCCAAAATTAGTCTTTTTCATTCCAACCCTAAGAAATCTCTTCTCAATGGTCTTAGCTAAATGGTGATCGCTCCTAGCCCTAGAACTGATTTCACCAGATAAAAAATATAACTATTTCACTGGTTAAATGTTTGAGAGGTTGAAAAAATTAGATCTCAAATAGAAGCTCGAGCTCACAAACCTGAATCATGGTATTTTCGTTCAATCGCTTCTTCTCGTACAAAGACAAGAAAATAGATTGCGCAATCTCAGTCTGCTGAGGTGTGGAAGTCCGTCCAAATTTGTCAAAGTCGATATCAAACCACTCGTAAATATCTTTATGAAAAGCGTGGTATCTGCAGCACAAACATACAAAACTGAGTCGACAAACCCTAACAAACGATCGCCTTTATGAATAGCGTGGTATCCACGGCAGAGACATTCAAATTCAGTCAGTAAACCCTAACAACCACAAAAACGCCAGCATCTCTATCAAAATACGAGAAACGCACATGAATCTATCAAATCAGCTCGAGACAGGTCAAATTCTAAACCCGATTGAAGAACCCTACTTGTCACAAATTTGACGCGGTGTAAGCCCCTCCTCCATTGCCTTGGTCTCGGTGGCAGTCCCATACTCATCAGTTCCACACATGTAGATAACATTGTAACCCCGTCTCCGACAGTAACGAGCGTACACATCGGCACTCAACACACCTGCAAGCGAATTCGTCAAATTTTCAGCTCAATCAAATTTTTGGAAAAAATTAATTCTGCGCAGCTAACTAGAGCTCAGAGCTCAAATTCTTGTGCTTACAGACAGAAACGAAAAGCAAAATCGCAACAGACTTGGTGACTAAGAAATCAAGGCTAGAGTCAAATTGCTCACATCCGATAATGTTTCCCAAGTGCGGCACATTGTTCACGTAAGGTAGGGCGCTTGTGACCATGACGTTGCGTTTTCCAGGCAATGGCGCCCGCACAGCGCGAGGCTCTCGCACGGCATGGAAGCAATCCGGGTTCCCCATTTTGCTTCCAACGATGAAGGAGCGGCAAATGCCAACACTGAAACAGGAAGTTTACGAATGCAGGCTGGGACACAGGGTTTATGAGTTCTGGAATTAGGGTTTATAAGAGCTCACGTTCCCTGTCACGATCCTTGTCACGATCCCCGAGGTCTCGAACGTTCTCGAACTTTTCCTAGTAAAGTAAGAAAATAATTACTGTAAACTCTTAATTTGTGCCGTGAATGGAAAATAATACTCAAACTTCTGAATACTCAAATATTTACAATTACATTTAAACTAGTATGCCCTGTGCTGTTTCCACAATCAAAGTAAAAGTTATTTTTTAAACTTTTTAAACTCATAAAAACTTCCAACTACAACAACCTAACTTAAGGTATGGCTTTTTATTTTTTTCTATAATTTGTTGTTAAGGTTAAGTTGCTAGATTTATATTTGACGCATATTGTGTTTCTATAGATTTACGAATAGAAAGGAGATAGGTGTGATGAAATTTAACAAATGCAAGAATACATTTGCTTTCAAGAACCAATACATATAGTTGTTGTTTTTAAAATGAAAAAAAGATTAGTTAAGACTTTCCACCCTCCTATCTATTGTGGAATAGTTGGGTTGGAAAATATTTGGTATATCTTGTGACCATTGAGCTTTTTTACTCAATAAACCACCATTTTCAAATGGTACCATGTTAGAACTCCAAGGTCATTTAAAACAATGTACAAATTCAATTCAACATTGTCTTTAACTCTTAAAGGACAAACTAGTGACTATGAAAATCATCCCTTTGGATACCATAGGAATCAATAGCTTAAAAAAATGTGAAAGCATTCATTGGTCGTCAACTTACTATAGAAGCTTTGCCCTTTTCACAACAAAATTATGAGGATGAATGGTTGCATTTTTGTTTGACATAGAAGGATTCTCTCTCATTCATTGTATACAAAATGTTTGCAGTGTCGTTTACGGGTTAACCAACCATGTACTCTATTACATTGACTGAAATCATAAACTATTAGTTAGGTGAAAATAAATATTGCCTAGGCATATTGTCTTGTAAGATTTTATGATAACTAAAGCCAACAACATAATGCCTACTACTATATTTTGACTCAGATTATGCGGGGCAACATTGAGTGATGTTGCATATTGTTGCAAACCATATTTTGAATGATTACATTGTTCTTGTTGGTCTAAGCCATTAGAATTATTATGTGAGTGATCACTATAAGAAACCTACGTTTTTGCTTGCACTTGACCATGAACACACGATGTTCAACAGAACATAAAGATGTCAAAAGGTAGCTAGGCCAAAAAGGTAGATTTTGTAGATGTTGTGAAGAACATTGACATATTACAGTAAAAACAAGTTGATGCTATTATTGACATTGACGCTTTATTTGACATGACTAAAGATGGCAATGTGGATGATAAACTGCAATGAGGACATGGAATGGACTCAAAGCACGCGCATGGTGTGTGGAAAAGTTATACTTGGACTTGTTGGCAATACCAAGTGCGGGAATCCGTGGGTGAGCATAATTAAAGGATTCCAAGAGTTAGGCTCATTCAAATGATGAGTGGGACCCAAGCGCTAGTTAGTATAATGCTTGTAAAACTACATGTGTATAATATGATTTGCTTGGTGTTTTAATTTGACAATTAGTTTGTGTTTGAGCTAAGTTGCGGGTAGGTTTGGCAAGTAGGACATAGTGTGAGTCTGTTGGATAGAAGATTATTAGTGGTTGCATGGACAATTAGGATGATTGTGTGTCAGAGTTGGAAACCAATTGGCAGGCTTAGTTGCGGTTTCAATTGGTGGTTAATTTGTGCAGTTAAGTTACCAATTTGGACAAAACGCACAACCATCTATTTGATTCTTATCTGGTTGTATTATACGAGGAGGTTGTTACCTACTATCAGAAAGTCAAGTGAGCATCTTGGCTTGAGTAGGTTGCGTATTTAGAGATAAATGTTAAAGTTAAGGATGGAGTGTTTTGAGAATACAAGTTAGTTCAGATATTGAAATTGATGAATTAGTTGATTAAGCAAACTTTGAAATTGTAAGGTGGTGATGGGCTCACCATTTTAATCAATGCAATGTAATTTTGGGCCTAATTGCTTTCAGTGGATGCGAGCATGTGGTTGAGCTGAGTGCAAATCAGAAGTTGTACCCATTAGCTCTCAATTGAAGATTTTGGTGTGTATGTGCTTTGCTTTGAGTATGTCTAAGTTGAAATGATTGTGTTTATTTTTTCTGTGTGTTGTATTCCAAATCAGAGTGAGTGTAGTGCAAATGAAAGAGTATCAAAGAATGATTTGTGAGTTTAGTTTGGAGTTTGTAAGCTCAAATTGGGCATCAATGAGTAGATTCAAGTGATGTGTTTGTGTGTTGAAGGTTATGTTAATGAGATGGGAGATATTTAATGTTTGTGGTGGTTTTTAAGGTGTGATATGTTGTCTATTCCTATTTGAAGTGTATCAAATTGTAGCTAGTGGGTTATGTGGATGTTAAATAATTTAAAAATTGGCCGTTTCAAAGTGAGAATTTTTGTTTGTTGTTAGTAAGTGCATAAGTATTAGAGTAAATGCTCTATTGTCCAATTTGAGAGTGAAATGTGTCAATTAATGGTAGCCATGCAAATTGGAATAAAAAGTCTGAATGTTGAATGTTGTTTTCATTACAATTCCTAGTAGATTCTAGTTGAGAGGGTGTAACATTTATGATAGCATTATATCTTTGTGAGTGTGTGTGAGGGGGGTATTTAGATCCTAATTGAGATAATTATATGTTTAAAAATGAGTGACACTATTCAAGCTAAAAAGATTGATTCTAAATTGGTGCGTAAAGGATATCAATTCTATTGTGATTATGTGAAGTTGAGCTATGCATTTAAATATATAAACAAGACGTGTGGGCCCTAGAGAATCACCTACAAAATTATATATTGTATTGAAGAAAATTGGATCTACTATAAAGATTAACAGGTTTTAATAAATTCCTAAAGGCTCAAGGCCATTTTTCTATCAAAAACCACTAAAAATTGCCATTTTTGTTGCTCGGGGAGTTCACTTAGAGTATACATTAGAAACCACTTGCAAACAAAACTTTGGACCCCCTATATACTTTTTGAATTTTAAATTTAAAAATAAATAAATAGATGAATAGATTTTCATACTTTGAAAGTTTATGTTTTGAATTATTGATATTTTTATTTGTTAATAATAATTAGTTACAAATTTTTGAAGTAAAAAGATACACTATAGAATTAAAAAATAACTTTCATACCCCTATATTATATAAAGAAAAATTGTCTAAAAAATAAACAAAAAATTCCTAAAAATAACTCTCTATTGAAAGCTCATTTTGAGTTGAATATTGATTCAATGTCATCTAAATGTGTTCTCTATAATTATTTGAGTTGAAGAACTTGCCATTTCAGTTCATTTTCAACTTCTTCTAGAAATAATTTCATATTTTATTTGAATTGAAAGTTTTGGCAATGAAAACCTATAGTCATTATTAAACAATACTTAAAAATTTAGGTTGAAATTATAATTTATTATAAACCACTTGTTTGCACGTGGTTTGTGGTAGTAGAACTAAGTGCACCCTCCGAGTTTTGCTGCATTCATCCAAGAAAACAGAAAAATACTTAAAAAGAAAATTTAACCTTAGGATCTTGTACTTTACTTGTCTGAAAACTACCAATTCAAAATAACATTCAACTTATACAATGATGATTGGAAGTATCTATCCTTCAAACACATACAAATATTAATTCAAGAAATGAAGGATTCTATAACTAAACCTACACTAAAGACAATCAATATTTCAACTTTTAGCTACCTAAAAGAAGACCTTGGAGTGATTCTACCTCGTCCCAAAAGATTTAGACATTAAGCATTAACTACAAATATTCTAAAGATAGCTTATATTGATGCACTTGTATAGTTATTTTCAATGATTTAGAGACAAAGACTTTGAGTAAAAAAATTAATCTTTCTAATAGAACCAACTTTTTTCAATATATGATTTTTATAGGTGATTTTCTGGGACCCACACGTCTTGTTGTAGGCCATATTGAAAAAGGTGACGCTCCCCACATTATTTTGTAATTTAAGTTAGAAAAAATGTTTTTAGTATAGGAAATGAAAATGAAAATACACAATATTGAGCTCTTTTAATCTACAGTTATTGATATTTGTGATGCATTCACACCAGGATTAACATATGTCTTGTTATCTAGAGTAAGTTATCGAAAATAAATATGTTATGTTATCTAGGAAGCTCACTGTAGAAGATTTTAACCTAGTGAAGCATAATGTACAATATAATAAAGACTAATAATAACTAGGCTAAATGATATCAAAATAATGCACTATGTTGTACATGTGAATCTTAAATTGGTGAAAAAAGCAAATTGCAATTGATATACTTTCAATGTTATGTTTCTTATTTTGAAGAATTGAATTAGGCATACAATAATTTCCCTTTTTGATTCCATGTATGATTCCATGTAGCTCTTTCTTCATTGTGAAGGTAAAGTGATCCAGATTGTTGATAGGCCTGTACAACAACTACAGTGTATCTTTTTTCTTCAAAAATTTGTAACTAATTGTTATCAACATACAAAAATATAAATAATTCGGAACATAAACTTTCAAAGTAGAAAAATCTAATAATTTTTTTTTTTGTTCTTTAAATTAAAATTTAAGAAACAAATAGAGGGTCCAAAATCTTCACCACACATGGTTTGCATAAAGACATAGAATGACCACCCGAGATTGAACCCTATCGAATAGAGAAGGTGTATAATTGCATAACTTGAACTATCTAACTACTTATTTAATACTTACACTTAAAGTGTTTGTCGTCTCTAGTGATAGGTTCAATTATGGAATCTTTCATGTCTTGAATGAAAATGTGTGCATGTTTGAAGGATAAATCCTTCCAATCATCATTGTGAACATAAATTGAGTGTTACTTTGAATTGGTAAGCTTGAAATGATGATAGTTTGCCAGGAAGTACTGGCCCTAACATCTTTTATGCTTGTGTTTGGGTTAATGTACTTTCAATTGCACTACAATAAATGCCATAGATATTGATGGAGACCTTGAGTCAAATATTAGTCCTTGAAAGCATCATTCGTTGTTTTGTAAGGATTCTTTTGGAATTTGGCAACTTGTTGTTGTAAACTCTTCTTTGCTATTGATTAGGTTTTTGTAAAAATCTAAATTTTAAGTCTATAAGCTTATTTTATGTGAATCTTGCGGTTTTAAGTGAGTGAATACTGAAAAGTAATTTTTACAATACAAGTTGTGCAAGGTCAAGGTCACTCAATTTGGAGACAAGGGCATCCCCCAAATGTCATGGAATAAAATCCTAAAGGATAGAGCCTATAACCTATAACCATGTACTAAACTTGCATGTGTGCTCAATTAAATAAATAAATAAATATTATCAATAAATAAAAACATATGAGCACTACAAAATGTCAATTTAAAAATAAAATTCAAAAGGCACACTATAAATGTTATGCCTTTTTGAAGTTTTAGGACAAAATTTTATATTCATCACTACATATCAACTAAGAAATCTATGAACATTTTACCAAACGTGCATTCCTTATATCGCTTATGACACTTTCTCTTTACAATTGTTGCAAGACAACTTCATCTTCACCTTCATCTTCTATTTAAACTCACAGTCACAATTCTTATCAAAATGCTCTGCTATTGCTACAATTCTGATAGTTGTCATAGCCTTCCCATCTTTTTGCTCCTCATCAAACATTCGAGGTTTTTTCAATGTTCATTCTTCACTGTCAACATTTCCTAGCTCCCACAGCTACCATCGCCATGGCCTTTGCAACGTTTTGCTTCCAGCGCAACAACCGGAATCAATTTTTTTGTTAACTAAATTTTTTTTAAAATACTTTTA
The DNA here is from genome assembly GCA_951230915.1 of Antitrichia curtipendula. Taxonomy (NCBI): domain Eukaryota; kingdom Viridiplantae; phylum Streptophyta; class Bryopsida; order Hypnales; family Leucodontaceae; genus Antitrichia; species Antitrichia curtipendula. The sequence continues at coordinate 41,188,927 of OX579634.1, forward strand.
ATTTTATTTTGATTGTGGCAACGGTACATGGTACACTAGTTGTAATTAGTTCATTTGTAAGTTTTGGAGAAGCTCTAAAGACTCACCATCAAACTCTTGTATCGGGGACAAATGTAGACAAATTAATTATTGTTTCACTTTCTCAACCATTTGATCTTGTCCTAGTTTTTGAAGTTTCTAAAATTTGTTTAGATTGTAAAGAGGCTCTAATTTAATCCCCAAAAATCCTTTAAATCAAATTTGTGTTTTTTTTAGGTTTTAGTCAATTGTTGTAGTTTAACTTTTAACTATTTCATGCTTGCCAATTAAATTTTAAGATGCATAGTTTTGTTGTAAATCTAGAAATATAACTTGTGAATGCATGTGAGTTTGGATTTTCTTAAAGAATTATTGAGACACCAACAGTGGTAACCATCTTTAGACATGCCTATGCCAACCTTTATTTTTACTTTCTGAAAAAGTATTAACATGGAGATCACTTAAAATTTGGTGAAGCATTGTATTTCTACATTCAATCATCCATCTTTTGGACCAAGAAGTACTTTTTTTATTTATTGAAATTTGATAATTTTATCCACATTTTTAATAGAAATGGAAAAAAATTGGCGAAAAAATTTATTTTTATTTGGCAAAAAGTAGACATTTATTTTGAAATGGTGCAATCTAGTTCCACAATAGAAAGAAAATAGGGCTTGCACATGCATATGAGTTTTAGACATAAAGCTGGAAGAAGTGAATTTAGTTTTGTAGGTGTCATGATGTTTGGTGTATTTCCTATTAGTGTCTGAAAATCATAAACTTTCTCACGTGTTGGATCTGAGAATGTCATGCTTAGTGCTTTGAAACGTCTCTTTTAGTAAGTCAAGACTGAAACAAAGAACTTGTTAGCTTCAATTCTTCACAAATACCTACAATAAAAAGCTCAGTTTTTTCTATTGTATTGTAACACTGTTGTTATTCTTGTCACCACTAGTGACTAAAGGTGTGAGTTTGTGGTTGTGGATGCTTTATGAGTCTTTAGGTAATTGCACCTAGTATAGTCTACAAGGCAACTGGATAATAATGACTAGCATTCTACAACACAAGCTTTGCTATAAGTTGTCACCATGTCTAAGTCATTCTTGGTATTTAGAACTAAAGCAGAACAAGTCCGTCCAAAACAAGAATAAACTGCCACGTTCAAATCTCTTGTATTTCTTGATTTTTATTTCTTCAGGAAGAAGAGTTGTATTAATTTTCAAGGTGGCCACCGACAAGCTATTGTATTAAGAAGTCCGATGAGCCAAGCTTTATTTTTGTCTTTGCAGAAAACCCAGTTTTCTAAATTGCTGCAAGAATTTCATTCTTCCATCAACAATCTCTTTGACCTTCATGACATCTCTTTGAAATGCCACGTTCAATGCAGATGAATGCAATGAACGCAGTCTTCAATGCAAAGACTTGATTTCTGCATCATTCAAAATGATTATTTTTAATGTGTATTGCTCAATGTATCCAACACTCCTATTGACCTTCAATCAGCACATGCCACAAGGCCATGAAGATTGCGCTTGAAGGCAAACAAAGTCTTAGTGCAAAGAAACTGAAGAAACGGAGGAATAATGCTAAAATATTTAAGTGAAAACCAACCTAGTTCACTAGTTTGCTAAAGTTTGTTGCTGTGAAATACACATCAGCTAAATATTTGCTCTGTCACAGCTTAGCCAGGTCTCACTACAAAAAAACGGGTATTTTATGACTGCAAAAATATGACTGAGGATGACTGACGACTAGTTGCAGTCATATTCTTGAAGGCCAACACCTTGAGGAAATATATGACTACAAAATATGACTGTCAGTCATTTTGGGACCTTCTACTTCACAAGTATACACTATACGACCATTAGGAACACCAAAGTACTTCATAGGGAACGTAAGGAACATGTTTGGGGAACACTAAGTCATATTGTCAATCATATTTCCATGGTAGTGTCATTTTTTTTGTTTTGGGCAACCTAAGAAAAATACGGGCAATTCAAAAAAAATTGGACAAGCCAATGTTTAAGATTTTGAAATCCTACTCACCTATTTTTTAAGATTTTAAACCCTAGTCACCACTTTTTTAGGATTTTAAAACCCTAGCGACCACTTTTTTAGGGTTTTGAAACCCTAGCCACCACTTTTTAGGGTTTTGAAACCCTAACCGTCACTTTTTAGGGTTTCGAAACCCTAGCCGCCATTTCTTTGGGCCCTTCTTCCTTGCCTTTTATTGTCTCTTAGTTCATACTTGTTATTGCTTCTTAGTTGTTGTCTTTTGTTGCATCTGAATTCTTCTTTCTTGTTGCTTCTTAGCTCTAATCATACTTCTTGTTTCTTGTTGTTGCATCTAAACTCTTTATTTCTCTAACATTTTAATTCTTTCTTTTTCTTAGTTCTTGTTTCTTGTTGTGTCTTAGTTGTTTCTTGTTGTGTCTTAGTTGTTTCTTCTTGTTGCATCTTAACTCTTGTTTCTTGTTGTGTCTTAGTTGTTTCTTCTTGTTGCATCTTAACTCTTGTTTCTTGTTGTTTCTTGTTGTGTCTTAGTTGTTGCTTCTTGTTTTTTTTTGTTGCATCTTAACTCTTGAATCTTGTTGTGTTTTAGTTGTTGCTTCTTGTTTTTTGTTGTGTCCTAGTTGTTGCTTCTTATTTCTTATTGTATCATAGTTGTTGCTTCTTGTTTCGTGTTGCATTTTAACTCTTGCTTGTTGTTATTTCTTAGTACTTGTCTATTTTTCTTCTTGTTTTCTCCATCACCATTCTTATTTTTCCTACCCTAAACTTGAGCTACATATTTTGTGTTGTTGTAAGCCTTTGAAGGTTGAGCTTTGTTGTTCATTCACTAAAAATTAACCTCCCATTTCTTTAATTGTTTATGCAGGCACCAAAAGTTGAAACAAAGTCATTGGAGGCTACTTGCAACCCAATAGAGCCATCTTCACATTATTGTAAGAAATATAGGCCTTATTGAATTTTGTGAAATGATTCATTGTGGTATATATATTTTGTATTGGTGACTAATAAATGTCAATGAAGAGAGTTGATTTCCTTCTTACATTCTCCCTTTCTAATATGATTATCTCTTGTATATCTCTAAAATCATATATATTCATTTTTAACTACATGGAGTCTTTTCCAAAATATGACTTTGTATTTTTCAAAATATGACTGCAATTAGTCATAAACTACCAATGACATCCATATGAACTACCACATCAACCAAAATATGACTCATAAGAGTCATATTTCACATTAGTAAAATATGACTCACAAGAGTCATATTTCACATCATTCAAAAATATGACTGTACAAAGTCATATGCCACATTACCCAAAATATGACTAACTGCAGTCATATTCCATGTCAGCCAAAATATGACTGGCCACAGTCATATACCACATTAGCCAAAATATGACTGACCACAATCATATGCCACATTAACCAAAATATGACTGACCGCAGTCATATGCCACATTAGCCAAAATATGACTGACTGCAGTCATATTCCACGTCAGCCAAAATATGACTGACCGCAATCATATTCCACGTCAGCCAAAAAAATGATTACATGGAATCACATGCCACGTAGGATTTATTTTTGTTTGCCCGGGCAACTCAAAAAAAAGTCAAGCCCTCAAAAATAGTCAAAGTATACGCTTTGTTGGCAAAATACGGCTAATTATGGATAATTATACTCCAAAAAAAATATGACTGCCAATATGACTGATGTCCGAAGCGACTCGTCGGTAATGACTCATGTCAGTCATGTTGCAGTCATCTACAGTGATTTCTGCGGCCAGTCATATTTTTCGATTTTACGACTCATTGCAGTCATATTTACAGTCATAAAACATTGGTTTTGTTGTAGTGTCTTCTTTCGATAATGAAAGTGAGACTCCCAGTAGGTCTGATGATCGAAATGCCCTCCTTTGCGGCTCTTGCAATCAAACCTAATCCAAATTGATCTTCAACCAAACCCTGCAGTCAAAAACTCACATAACTTTAATGTATGATAAAGCTACTTGGTCACTGCTCCTTGCTTGCTCTTTTACCTTTGCAATTAGAATTTGAACTCGCCAGATGTGAATACAAGACAACAGAACGTCACACTGCAACAACGCAGTTCCTATGCGTCGGAATTTTCTGCATACTGAAAAGAAAGCATACAATCATGACTCTTTTTTTTGCGATGTAAAGAAGATGGAGTTCACAATAATACAAACCTGAAGACCACAATAGTTGCTCAGAGAATACATGAACTCTTCACTAGCATTCTCATTGACGAGCTTGGACATATAAACATATAAACATATAAACATACTTTTATTGTTCACAAATGTGGGGCAAGCTTTCTTCTTTCTATTGATAATCTCTTAAATCTTCCTTGAAGCTTCATAAATGACTCGTTCTAACTCCTGTAGATATGGTTGCTTGCAAATATTCAGCTACTTCTGGTCATTTCTGCACTTAGGGGTTAATTAAACAGAAATGTCCTCATATTTCTAAATTGCACAGTCAAGTGGAGAGTTATAGATACACAAGACGAAAACCAGTACATATATCGACAATGCTAAAGTGTTGATAGCGGACCTGTTAGTTGAAAATGGGGTTTTGCATGTAGTTGACAATGTGCTGGGCAGCATAGATCCCGAGACGATGCAAGAATCTGATGTTTCATTAAACGCCACAGCAACTAGCTCATTTCACCTCTAAAGTCATTGACGCCGACATTTTTAATCAAGAAGAGGTGCGTGCTTCAAGCTACTTCTGATAAGGTCGCATTTTTTCTGTTAGAAATATTGCACAATATTTTTTGAAGTACTGGTACAAGAGTTTCTTTTGATTCTTACAATTTTAGCAAATGGATTAAATCACTATTGAAATGCACCTCGTAAGTGAGATGTCTGGTCCGAGTGCATCTTCGTCTTTCATTTGCTTGAAAAACCCTAGGGCTTCCTTAAATTTCCGATTCCGCGAGAGAGCTGTAATCAAAGAAGTACAAGCATAAACATCTAAACGATATCCTTCCATTCTTGAGCTCTCAAAGAGTAGCGACACAGCTGTGAGTTGTGACTCACGTCCAAGAATCCTCAACATGACGGCAATTGTCACCCCATCCGGCCAACACGAACGAAGCCAAGCTCATCAACATGCAATCAGTCAGCGTGAACACCAGCGGCCATTGAAATCTTGGAGTCCAGTTATCGACGGAAGCGGCGAGGGAAACCCTAAATCCCGATGCTCCCGACGTTCCCGCACCCGGTGTTCCCCGCTGGAAACGCCGACGTTCCCAATGTGGGGAACGTCTGCGTTTCCAACGGGGCCCATAAAAATTCATTAAACTTGTAACATATGATTCTAGTCAAGATGTACATTCTTCCTATAAAAAACTGAAATATTTTGGCTTCTCACAAAAAGTTTATTTTTATATAGAAATTTTGTTCAAATAATAATAGATCTAAATATAATCCAATCCAAGTGAAATTGTATATGAGGGTAGAATTCCCTTTGTACAACATGTCTAAATTTCACTTTATAATTCTAATTTCTCAATTTATGAGAGTGATTTATATGGTGACCAACTACATTTAAGAGTCACTATAGAGTTAATCCCTAAAGGACCAGCATGCGTCTTTTAGCAACATAGAAATATTGGGCACGTACTTGTGCCTATAGATTTGCATATATTAGGTTGAAATTTTAATAGTAAGTGGAAATAAGGAGTATCCTTCAAATGCACTAAATTTTATGAATTTTGGAAATATGTATCAAAAGCTATGGCCTAATATGTTATTTGTTTCTCCGACTGGGGAGCTTGGCTAGATAAAAAAAAATCACTTTTTATTCAGAAATAAAAATTTGAAATTGGTTTTTATAGAGATATATGTGCGTGGAAAGCTTTCAATCATTTTATTTTGATCAATGAGCCAAAAGTTATAAGAAGTTTTAGTTTGTAGGCAGTTATAGATTCTTTACTCTAAAATAAACTTTGAAGTCCTTTATCTTATTCAATTTTCAATATTTTTTGAAAAAAATAAAGCAATTGAATATAGGTTATTTATTACAACATTGCGATTATTGGGATTGGAATTTTTCAATTCCATAACTAAATTCTTAACAATTTTGTATTTTCAATCATTTTCTCCTTCTTTCTACTTACTATTTTTTTCCTATATGTTCTACAATTCCAAATGATGTGAAAATTTTCAAACATGTAGTCAATTTGTCTAGAAAAAAGAAACCAAAAGAATCACCACCATTTTAGACATTCTTTCATACAAAAGTGAGCTTGTGAAGTGCAGCTGTCATGTTTTTCGCAAGGTCAAAAAAATGATTTCAGTAAATTTGAATGCTTATATCTTGCAATCCACGTGGTGAATATTTCTGAAATTTTTATCACATGTTCTCAAGTCAGCATATATTAAGATCCCAAAATTATGTGTGTCAAAATTTTAAAAGAATTTGATAGTTGTACTAGAAATGGCAGTTTTGAAGCGTTTTTGGTGAAAACATAGTCAAGGAACTTAAGGGATTAAGGGTGAATCATTGCATCAGAAAACAATAAATATGAATATAAAATCAAAAAATGATAATTATAGATAATAAAATTGAATTAAGCTTTCCAATTTATAATTTGTAGGAATCAAAAATTTAAAATACATATATATTTATATGTGGATGTTATAATGATCATGGAAAATTATACAAATATAGGTATAAAGAGAAAAATATAGTATTATATACAATACAATCCCGAATTAAAATTAAAGTATAAACTTATACATTGTGTCATTCCTCATTTTTGTAAACATCAATTAAAGAAGGATGTAGAACAACATTTAGTATTGTCAAATGTGTTTGGTGTAAGAGAATTAAAACTTCAAAAATGAGTTGATTCAAATCTTAATAAAAATAAATGTAAATGCAACCATATTTAAAAATATACTATTTGAATTTAATTCATATTTATTCTATGAATACACAAAGCAACTCAAAAATAAAATAATAAAATTGATTTTGTTGCTTACGTATAGCTAAGGTATAGAAGCTAATGAAAGACAACTACTAATAGAACCAATGATTTTTCAAAGGAATCTTCATGATAATGATTTGAAAAATGAGAAAAATTGGATAAAATACACACTATGTATCAATGTTTATATTACACTAACTTACTAAAGATATGTGAATTTAAAATAAGATACTTATAAACTTGGGGGTGCATTTAGTTCTACTACAACAAACCACATGTGAACAAGTGGTTTTTGATAAACTATAATTTCAACCTAAAATTTTGAGCATTGTTTAATAATGACTATAGGTTTCTATTGCCAAAATTTCCAACTCAAATAAAATATGAAATGATTTCTAGAAGAGGTTGAAAATGAACTAAAATGTCATGTTTTTCAACTCAAATAAATATAGAGAACACATTTAGATGACCATTGAATCAATATTCAATTCAAAATGAGCTTTCAATAGAATTATTTTTAGAAATTTTTTGTTCATTTTTTAGACAATTTTTTCTTATATAATATAGGGGTGTGTAAGTTATTTTTTAGTTCTACAGTGTATCTTTTTACTTCAAAAATTTGTAACTAATTATTATTAACAAATAAAAATATCAATAATTCAAAACATAAACTTTCAAAGTAATAAAATCTATTCATATTTTTTGTATTTATTTTTATTTAAAATTCAAAAAATATATAGGGAGTTCAAAATTTTATTCACATGTGGTTTCTAATGGATATTCTAAGTGAATTCCCCGAGCTTATAAATGGAGCTACCAATTACTAACACTTTTGTTAACCCCTAAAGCCCCGTTTGTCCCCTTGGGGGACAATTTGGGTGCGGATAGGTTCCTGTGACCTCAATTTGTAGAGAAATTTCTTGGGATTTTTTGAGGTTGTGCGGTTCTGCGAGAGCTTTGTGGATATATAATTTTTATTTCAATTGGTGCCTGAGAGAAAAAATTATGCCAAAAGTAGAGTTTGAAGGGCAGTACAAAAAAATCACAGAAAGTCAAAATAAATTTCTTAAATATTTTTTTCAAAATCTATGTCTTTTTGTCTACATTTGAAGCTTTGATTCATTCTATTTGGACTAATAATGAAAAAGTTATGGACAATCTTAGTTTTTCGGGCAATCTAAGCATCTTCTTGAAAAAATAACTTTTAGGATTCATTTTTGAATGCAATTTTTACAATTTTTAGACAAAATTTGTTAGACAAGGTTGAATTTGCTTGCTAGAACAATCTCACCGTTGGGATTATGGTATTTCAATTTTGTCTTAGAGCTATTAACGATTTAGTTATTCCTTCAATCTTGAACCTACTTCTATTTAACAATTTTTTAATGAGTAAAAATTTAGTGTTTTTTTCTTGAATTTTTTTCCCAAGATTCTCAACTGAATTATTCGACATATAAACTTAGAAAATCAAAATCAACAATAAAAAAAATTTAAGTTAAATAGGTTCAAAGCCCAAAAATCTAGTCAAGCAAGGTGCAAAAAACCTTGTTTTCTTCACTTTGAATGCAAATATCTTGCAATCTATTTGATCAAAGTTTCTGAAATTTCTTGCACCCATTGTCATACTAGTCTAGTATAAGATCCTACGGTTAGATATGCAAAAAAAACCAATTTTTTATAGTTTTTTGCTCTTTGCAATAGAAGTGGCAGTTTTGAGTGTGTTTTGATGGAGAAAAGGCCTTGGGGCTTTAGGGGTTAAATACCATGTTGGTGAATGCACTTGTTGTGAATGTAGTGGAAAACGTGTTGAGAATATGGACATTATATTTTGTTTTAATCCCTAAAGCGTGAAGGGTATTTTCTATCAAAAAACACTCAAAACTACTACTTCTGCTACATTCACCTAAGAAAACAAAAAAATATTTTTTTAGAATGTAACGGTAGGATCTTGTACTTAATTTGTCTGAGATCATTTAGTAAAAATATCATAAAATTTGACCATATGGATCAGAGGATATCAACATTCAAAGTTGGACAAAAAGTTTTTTTTTAAGAAGATGCTTAGATTGCCCCCAAAACAAGATTGTTCATAACTTTCTCATCCCTAGTTCAAATAGAATCAATCAAAAGTTTTACATGTAGAAAAAACTTAATGTTTTAGTGGAATTTTCTTTATAAATTATTTTGATTTTTTTTGTACTGCCTATAGTCCTCCATTTTTGGCTTATTGTGCCATAACTTTTGCTTCTATGCATTGATTGAAACAAAAATTGTATATCCAGGAAACAACGACGTTAGTTTGTGAGCCTAAAAGCATGAGCTTGAGAGCTGTGAGCGTACACCTTGTGAGCCTAGAGCATTTATTGAAAAAAACTTTGAACTTTTACGCCAAATGAAGAAAAAGCTGAGTCATTTAAAAAAAATTCAATTTACTACAAAACTTCATCTCTATGACAATGGACCTATGACCGTGGACCTATGACCGTGGAAGCATGGTCAGCATGTTGGTGAATGAAAATTTCAATTGACCTCTAGCTCCATTTTTTTTCCTCATGAAATTATTTGCTCAAATTCAAGCTCTTAAAGGGATCCAAAAGAAAACAAATATTTTGAACAAGTGATAGAGGGTTCAATAAACACCACCTCCACGGCATGTACAAATTTTTAGAATGTCACAACCTCTAGTCTCCTCCGGAAAACTTCTCAACGATGAAAGGTGTGTCACACCAAAAATAAAATAAAATAAAATTGAATTAAAAAATAAAATTGAAACCTTGGTCTCTCTAAAGGGTCTCTCAATTCCCTCCAAAGAGAAAAAAAATTTGAAGAAAAAAGATTTGAGAAAAAAACTTGAATTTTTTTGAAAAAAAGAGTTTCGAAATTTCAAACCCATATCCCAACAAAGGGGCTCTCGGGACCGAGAAGGGTTCCTGGCCACAACAGAGTCACGAAATTTTTTTTTTTTTTTTTTTTTTTTGCGACTCCATCACCCCTATGTGATCTCTTGGTGACGAGACAAGTCTTCTATAGGTGACAAAGTTGCAAAAAAAACAAATTAAATTGAATTAAATTTTATTAGTAGTATTTTTATTATAGAGTTCTGAACCCTAGACCCTCCAACGAGAGAGGTTTTTGAGGGTGACAAAGTTGTAAAAAAATTGAAAAAGAGAAAAAAAATTGAAAAAAAAATTGAAATTTTTTTTTGAAAAAAAAGTTTTGAAAGTCTCAAATCCCAAACTCTATAAGGGGGTTAATTGTTACTAAAAGATGTTTTTGGAGGTGGTGGAGTTATGAAAAAGAAAAGCTGAAAAAACAATTAAATTTTTTTGAGGAGACTAAAATTTCAAAAATCCAAAGGGGCCTCTCTATGCCAAGAGGGGGTCATGATTTTTTAGGGGTGTTTGAGTTGCAACATAGAAAAGAAAAAAAATTAGACAAGTTGTATGGACAAGGTTTCTAAAGAAGATTTGAAGTCCTTTAATCCTATTTTAGGTCAATTTACATGTTCTCTTAAGTTCTCTAGCTACAAAAACCCAAGCAACGGTAATAGGTCCACATCCTAAAAATCACTAAAATTTACACTAGCAATTGCAGGCTCACAAGCTCCCAGGCTCCCAGGCTCCCGCTCCAAGGCTCACAAAATAGCACCCTTATCCATGAAACTCTCAATAAACTACACAATCTCCAAAAAATTCCAAAAGATTCACTACACATTGAAACATTAGGAACCTACTTAGATCCAAATTGTCCCTCAAAGGAACAAACTGTCCTTTAGGGGTCAATGTTGTCAAAGTGGTAGTGTGCTACTATCAAATGTCATGGATCTTACATTCTTTCTCCATTGATGCATTCAAAAAATTACTTCATTAGTTTGCAATATTTTCATTGTGAACCTCATTATTTTTCAGTTGAAATGTATTTTAAATTGTATATTCCCAAAAATTGCAAGGATGATTAGCATGTGGCACCGAAACTACTTGATTTAAATTAAGCCCTTTCCAAATAGAATACGGCACATTCAACTATATTTGATACAAATTCACAAAATTGTCATTGGTCCATAAACCAACATATTTATACTCGGACCTTTTTAGTGTTGTAGAATTAAAAATGAATAGTAATAGTTTCTAATAAGAGCATAATTTTTTATAAACTAAAAAAGGGACGTCAATAAAGCAAAATCAAAATCAAAATGAAATTTCTACAGAAACACATACTAATTATCATAACATTTTCTGTGATTAAGTGCAAATAGTGCTTTTAAATAAGTTTATAATTAGGTACACTATGTTTACATTATGACAAGGGAGACAATTACTCACAAGTCCCACAAGCTAAATTGAGATTTGTGGGTTCTTTACAGCGACTTGGATACTAAACTTTAGACGTTTTTAAACATACAAATAGATGCTGCACAATGTAGGTACTAAAACATGTTTTTCACCTTGGCAACATTTATCAAAACGGTAAAAGCACAATTGGAATGTCCCCTCTCATTTTCTTTCTCTGTGTAATCTCCAACGTCTTTGGTGATACAAAGGGGCCACCTTTCTAGTAGTGAATTTTTATCATTTGCAATTTGACAATGTGTACTCAAGAACATGCTTACTTTTGTTTTTTGGCCACAAAAAGGTTATAAAATAATATGCAATTTGGCAATTATGAGTTATTCGGATGCCATTTCATCATTTGCAATCTGATGAGGTGTTGTAGAGTTTAGGGATGAAGTTTACTGCATACCAATGATTACCCAAAGTTGATGTGGTCATGCTTGGATGAAACAAGTATTCTTTTACTTTAGTTCTTAAACAAAAAAATCATTGTATAAGTATTAAAGATTGAAGTGTTGTACATGAAAAGTAAAAGGCATTGTTTTGAAATGAAATCCTTCTTTTACTTTGATATTTTACTTTTACTTTGACATTTTACTTTATTTTTTCACACATGTAACTATATATAAGATTACCTAAACATTTCTTTTATTGTATATTGTGCAAGAAGATATCTCAAATAGTTAGTTAGTTGAGTACATTCCATTTATATAAAAACATAATTCTCATTCCATTTGTTATTTTGTGAAAGAGTGCATTATATTCTTGATAATCATTTCATCTATTCATCCGCAAATGAAAAACTTCTTGGCCAAAATGACACAAGTGGGAGAAGACGACAAGAAACAAGTATTTGAACGTGTAAATGTGAGACAATTTGAAGCACAATCTTTGCGTGTGCCAAAACAAGAAAAGGCAGAAGCGAGCAATACACAAGAACAAGCTTTACCAATGGCTCTGCGCTCTATGCAAGAAAAAATGGACCAAATTTCAAAGGAAACATCAACCAAGGTGTCCCACATCCTCAAAAAAATAGAGGGAGTAGACAAGGAGCTAGCGGCAGCCAAGAATGACAATTTGACTAGCGAGATGCTGCAGATTGATGTAGTAGGCGACATAAGGGACGCCACCAGGGAATTGCAGAATAACGTTGGTGACCTGATTGGCGATCTATGGACAAACAAGGACCACACATCTGCTCTCGCGTACGAATTGTGGGTTGTGAAGGACGACGTGAATAACGTAGCCAGAAACTTGAAGGATTTCCAGGAATCAGAGGATTTGGAGGATGAAACGTTAGAGAATGCTATATTGAAAGTAGTGGACAAAATAAATGAAGTAAGGAACCAAATGAGTGGAGTGAGGGAGGAAATAGGCGAAGTAACAGATAAAATGAACGATTTGGAGAGACTGAGACCGGGTGATGAAATATTGGAAAATGATATTATATTGGAAGTACGGCACGAGATGCGTGAAGTAAGGGACGAAATGGGTGAAGTAAGAGATACAATTATGAAGGATATGGAGAAACGAGGTGATGAAGTGATGGACATCAAGACTACGATAAAGAGTCTAAAGGATGGTCTGAAGAATTTAGCAAACGAACTCGAGAGCGTCAAGGATGTCGCGACAAATCTCGGGAAGGATGTGGACATGGTGAAGGAGGAATTAAGGGTCGTCAAGGAGAAAACCAGAGTGGCAAACGCTCGACAGAATGAAATGGTGGACGACCAAGAACTGATGTTGCATGAACTGCGGAAAGTGACGGAAGAAGTATCGTGCGTGAAGCAAGACCTCCAAGATATTTGGGTGGAAGTCACCGACAAACTCGGGATGGGCGTGGGGAGTGGACTGCGGGAGATTAGGCGTGAACTAAAGAGCATCATGCACGAAATGAGAGATGCAAAAAAAGACTCAGAGCAAAGGGAATTGACGGACACAGATTTGGATTTGATGAAGGAATTTAACGATACCGTAAAAAGTACGCAAATGGATCCACATGCACAAAATGTGAAGCCAACTTTAGGCGAACCGAGGGATGTAATGACGAAGCTGATCAGCAACAAGAAACGAAAACAAGATTCAAGGGAGCCAACCTTCAAACAAAATATGAGGCTGCAAAAACGAAGCAACCGTGATGAGGAGCGTGGTACAACTTTTGTTGGGAGCGTCTGCGTTTCCAACGGGGCCCATAAAAAAAATCAATTTGATAAATAAAGATTCAAGTGTCTATGTGAAAGAAGTCAAAACAGATAGCAAGGCCATTAATGCCAAATTAGAATTTGAAGAGTCGCAATTTAGACAAGTTGATTGTGTTGTTTCAAGCTGAAGAAGGTAAACGATACAAATAATAATGATAAAGAGAAGAGAAATATTGGAAGAATTTTATATCCTTGTGGCTTTTTAAAGTGGAGTAGTAAATTGTGGAATTAGCCTATTGGGTGAGGAATTTATCATTGTACTAATTGGAAGAACACTCCTTTGCTTAGGTTGAAATGATCTAATTAGAAAATTTTAGCAGCCATCCTATTTACATTGTCTCCTCAAATGAACTTGACACTAAATTCTATTTTTTCTACTAGGATAGTCTAAGCCTTTCTACACTTGTGTAGGTTTAACTTGAGTTAGCTACATTGAGGAGCAACATAGGACATGTGGACTCAAAGTTGTTATGTGTTGTCTTTGGAAACAAGATCATGATGGCAACATCATCACAATGCTCTACATGCACCCAAATTTATAGATTGGCTAACATTGTAGTATACTTGAATTTGTTGGTATGATCTTTTTGCTCCTTATGAAAGCAATATCGGGTGTAAGGTAGAGGTACCCAAATGTGACACTTTCTCAAGATCTGCAGATCTTGAGGGTGCCTGCACGGGAAAATTATGTGTACTGGTTAGGAAATAGGTTGGGAAACCAGGAAAATTAGTTTCGTATTTTTCAGACTTTGTATGAATATACGACAAATTTTTATAAACAACTATATAGATTCCCTAATCTGGATAGTAGACTCCTATATAAATGGTCAGCGATTTGGGAAAAAGAAACAAGCAATGAATTGTCTCATGCGCGTGAGATTCTCGAAATAAATGCCTTTATTTGAACTAGTGTGTCACACACTAATTTTAACGTCACCATACTTGCACAATAATTTTCAGCAGGTGGTCCCTGCAAATGTGACAGACTGTGAACGGAAGTACGGCAACCATATCTTCTAAATTTCTTTGGTCCAAGTGGAATTCAGACCCTTAGCTGTTGAAAAAAAAGTGTTCACCGAACTCAAGTTGAACCTAAAGCTGCGTCATTTTGGCCGCTCACAAAACCTAGTTGGTGCATCAATCTGCGAGTACTTTAGAACCCCTGAATTCACGGTTGACAAAATCCATTTGCATGAGGGTCCATCGATGGGGTCATCGACGTCCCAGCTTTGTCCACGTTGATCTCAGGGGACGGCTGGAAGAGGCCCTAGCAACTCCGTTGTTGCTCCTACGTAGACTGGTCTTTTGTCATTGATGGCCGGTGCTGAAGATCGGAGATTGCTTAGCAACCAATTCAATGGATTTATCAGAGACGCTCCATCAAACCAAGGATTCTCGCACAACACACTGACATTTCTGAGTGGTGCTACAAGACACAGATCTCGGCCTTCCCTCTTGAATTGTCTTCTCAACAGTGCAATTCTCTGGTTGTACTTGCAGACTTTGCTAACTGTGAAGCTGTGGTGAGGGGTAAGATTGGGGGGAGGATTCGATGTGCTAGCCCGGATTGCTTCGTGCAATTTGTCTCCCCACCCATCTTTCTTCACTTTCTCCCAATATTCATTCAATCGCTTGTTTGCTGCTCGCTCGTCAACTCTTGCACGGGCTTTCAATTCCCTGTCAGCTTTCTCTTGTCTTCGCTTCTCTTTATTTTCTTCCGATGCCACCTTCCGGGCCTTTGCTTCCTCCAACACCGCCTCCTTCCGAGCTGCCCTTGCGGCAAGTCCTGCAACGAAGTCATCGGAGGTCAAGATGTGACTGACGGAATAGTCGACTGTAGGCTCTTGTTGTCTTGATAAAGGAGGATGCAGTGGGACTTGTTCTTGAGGCAAAACAAGAAATTGATCGATGTTGTCGTTCACCTCCATCGTGACCAAATTTTCTTCTCCGTCATCAATGTCTTCCCTGCGATCAATGGCAGGCACATAGTAGTGCACCCTGGTGGACTGAATTGCCTCTTTTGGTTCAGCCAGAGCAGCCTCAAGTTCATCGACGTAGTCGTCTTCTTCGTCGGAGATGTAGTCCGAAGCGGCATCCTGATCGCTTGCCAGATCTAGAGAGACCGCAACTTCTTCACCACGCACTACTGGAGACTGGGCACTTGCCATGTCCAGGTCAAGGGCCACATTGGAGTTGAAAGTTTCCGGTGCACTATTTTCTGTTGCAGCCAGATCTACTGCATCGGGAATTTCCACAGACTTGTAATATTCACTGGCACCCATCTTTCCATCCATGGCGTGAGGATTGAATGGAAAGATGCCGGTTGTACGAAATCCGCTCCTAATATTGATTCGGACAATCCCTTCACAAGAGCTTTCGACACCCAAGATGCCAAAACTTCCTTGGTTGCACCCCTTGATTTATTCCTTAATGTCCAAACGTCTCTAAGCAAGCGGAATGCTTGCTTAAAGGGTTTGAAACAAGAAACATCCAAGGGTTGCATCTCATGAGAAGTATGAGATGGGAGAGTTAAAAGATCCAAACCCACACTACGAGCCATTTTGACAACATCCATTGTCACATGTGAACTGTGCCCATCAAGAATGAGGAGATGGCGGTTAGAAGGAGAAATTCCTAAACCGCAACCATTGACATTTTTCACAAAATGTCCTATCCAATTTTTGAAAAGATGCCCTGTCATCCATGCCTTTGCTTGCATGCCCATGGACGCATTGTCCTCACAACCTTTGATGTAGTCTTGTTGAAAAAGCTTACCTCGAAAAATATAGAAACTTGGAATGCGGTAGCCGGCGGCATTCACACAACACAATACCGAAAGCCATTCCTGCTCTTTTGGAATAATGGAATGTTTGCTCCTCACCCCCGTCCTTGCTAGAACCCGTTCCCCTCCATTGCGCCCCGCTTGAGCTCCAGATTCATCGCAATTCCAAATGTGAGATGACTCATAGCCCCGGTTAAGCATAATTTGTAAATTCTCATAAAAAGTGGCCACATTAGTTGGACACAAACCTTTGGCCCTCCCGGCATCCAAACCTTGAGATGTGCGTACGGTAATTTCGGGATGCCGCTTTTTGAACCATCGTAGCCATCCTTGTCCTGGAATCCCTTCTTTGAAAGGTGTAACCCGTGATTTGGTGACCTCTGCCACCTTCACTTTCAACATAGTGATGTTGATTGGATGTCCATATGTTGCCATACCCATGATATACTTGACTATTTTCTCCTCTTCTACCGGTTTCAAAACCGGCTTCCTTCCTCTCTTGCGAGACAAGGTAAGTCCCATAACATGACTCCTCAAAGTACTTCGTGGAATATCAAAATCCAAGGCTGCGGTTTGCACAGGACACCCTCTCTCAACAGCATGTAAGGCAGCTTTCAATTGGTCACTAGTCCAATTACTTGTCTTAAGTAATTTCTTGCCCTTCCTTTTCCTTGCAGAAATTTCCAAAGGAGCTTCAACGGAAGCTGGGCTATTGTTGGCATTGACCTGCCCACCATGGACCAATGGCCTGGAGCAGCCAGAGCCGAAATTGGATGCAGAGGCCCCACGAACCAAACCTCCAAGCTCGGGGGCAGCTGAACCACCACCTACTACTTCAGCAGGTGCTGACCTTCCCCCAGCACCGCTGCCTGCTGCCGAGATTTGTTGCCGCAAGAGCCGCGCGGTGTCCTCCATCTCCTGGCGGCGTCGTGGCCCTCCTATCCAAGCCCCTCTTCTTGCATGTGGACATCGCTCAGGTTGTCGAGGTTGATTGTTGGTGCTTCGTCGTCGTGGTCGTCCTCGTCTTTCCTGAAGCTGCGCATTGTCTTCTCCAGCTGAATCGCCTCCGTCGCCTCCGCTCCCAGGTCCAAAATCTTCTGAAAATTGTTGTACGTGATTTGCATCGTCTCCTTGATATCGCCAGGCACCAAAGGATACGATGCTTGACCTCCTTCTCTCGGCGTTAAGACCTCGGGGCAACGACACATTGGGAAGGTTGTCTTCGAATCTACGTTGATTCCATGGACTCTCGCATAGCTCTGCAACTCTTGCAAATTCCATTTCTTGTTCAGTACGCACTCATTGAATGATTGTCCGTGTATGCTCATCTCCGATAAGCAAGTCATGATTTTCTTCCTCTGTTCTCTCGCCCTCTTCTTGGAAGCCTTGGCTCCTAACTGGATTCGTGCCCTGGCTCTCACCCTGCACTCCTGCAATCTCAAATCCGTTCCACTCTGGGCAGGTACTGGATAAGATTCCTTGCTCACGTCCATTATGGCTGATCTGTCTAGACATGTGTATTTCATGAACCGTAAAAGTGATGAAAAAACCCAGTGGCCAGGAAGCTTATGTGAAGCACTATGAAATATCAATATTGAAAATTTATGGTCAATGCCTAAACTTATGAACTGAATGACTTGCGAACCCCTTCTGCGTGGATTTCAATTCAAGCTACAGTGCTCATCTAAAACCTTGAGATGTGACTGGGAACTCTCAGGACGAATCTACTAAACTGACGACGTTCACGCTAACTGCTGTCAATTCTCATGAATGCATGCTACGATGGAAGTCACAGTCAAAAGAATTCATAGATCACAACACTCTAAACTCGGGAGATTCAAGATTGAAATCGTGCTCAGCAATGTAAAGGGAACTTGGAAATGCAATGTCTTACAAACTCTGGTCCTTCTTGTAGAAATTTGGAATGACGCGGAGGTTCTTCTTTGTTTGGATTTTCGATAAAATCGGCCATTGCTAGACTGCAAAGCTGACAGAATGCAACTTGCAACTGTAGGAATTTGAAACAACGCCGAGGTTGTTCTTTATTTGGATTCTTGACAAAATTGGCCATTGCTTAACTACAAAGCTGACAGAATGCAATTTGCAACTATGGCGTTGTATGGACATAAATCGGAAAAGACTGCCGCCGCAAACAAAATTCCAGGGAATTCTAATCCAGGCAGGACAAGTTTCTGAGCTACAGTGGTGCAGCTGCAAGTTTGCCATCACGTCGCGACTTCTTCGCCATCTGGGGTCTATGTTCCCGCCGCGTTCCCAATGAAAAGCTTGACCCCATCACTGTGACAAGTTCATGTAACTGCACCTGTCAGCTTTGCGTCCACCTGCGCCTTCTTTTAGGGCTTTTTCTAGGCGTCATTAAACGACTGGTGTTACATTTGGGTACCTCTACCTTATGTGGCCTAAAGACACATGTTGCATCCTCACTAACTTCACAATTTTTTTTATCTTGTTTTGAGGATGGATATGTGTGAAGTCTACCACCTCTTGGAATAATTTTGATATTCTTCAAAAATTCCTACACTACTTTCTCATGTGACTACATGCTTATAGCTTCCTACATTTAGAAGAGATGGAAAATGACATTGCTTTGTATATTCTATGGAGTAAT
Source organism: Antitrichia curtipendula (assembly GCA_951230915.1). Taxonomy (NCBI): domain Eukaryota; kingdom Viridiplantae; phylum Streptophyta; class Bryopsida; order Hypnales; family Leucodontaceae; genus Antitrichia; species Antitrichia curtipendula. Next base: position 41,207,858 of record OX579634.1, read on the forward strand.
ATAATTCCATCATGGAGAGATTAGTGACACTTATACTTTGTTTGCCAAAAAATCATTTATGCATCTTGTAAAATTTATGTATTTAAATATTTGCTACATTTTTGCATAGTTCATATGCTAGAGAAAATTTCTCAATCTTAGAAGCTCTTAGTTGGCAAGGTTATAAGTTGGAATGAGATCTACCATGATCCAAGAATTTTATTCTACATGAATAGACAAAATTAGATTAATGCTTGTTTTAAGGATGTCCTACAAAAAACACTTTTACTTCTTAAATTTGTTTGGCATATTATTTTTACATGCCAAAATATTTTATTTTTAAGAAATATAATGCACATCTTTTTATCAATTATACAAGATGTTAAACATTAGTACCACAAATAAATTTTTACATTTAAAGATATAAAAATATATATGAAATGAAAATAAAGATGGGATTAACCATTATTTTTTTTGACAATTACAAATGACATACTAATGGTTGTAGCAACAACACATGGCATACTATTGTACTTTATTAGTAGCTTAGACATTCAAGTGCCTAATATTTAATTAAAGTTGAAAAATAAGGTTAAACAAGACTAAAATTTAATTTATGCTATTTAGGCAACCATTCAAAATTGAACAAGGTATATGCATCTTGGCAAGGTTTAGATACTTTGTTTAATAGTTTTAAGGAAAATAAAAGGTTATTAATTTATAAAATGCGTAGAATATTGAGACAAGATTGTCATAAATGGTCAACACATGTTCTTAGAGAAGGATATCATGATTCCTCCACAATTAATTGCAATTTCCAAATATTAGGTAAGACAAGGGGATAATTTCTTTAAAAATTAGGCAAAATTATTATTATTTTTTGGGTTGAAACTACTAGTAAGGTATGGTAGTCTTCTTTGAGACTTAAGGACCCATTATGGACCTTTTTTCAATTACAAACTTCTTTACACTTGCTCAAGATTTTTGGGTTGAAATATTAAATAGGTTTAGATAGAGGATGCAATTGGCTAAGGATCTATAATAGATATACATTTTAATCAATAGATATATTGTTAAATAATTCAAACATAGTACAATCTATTTATAATAAAATTGGAGTTATTTTTCGCAAATATAGTACAATGAGGATATTCGGATTGAAAATCTTTATGAAAGTTTGCAAGGACCATATGATTGGTGGAAACTCTCGTGTTTCAAAAAAGAAAAGAAAAGAGTATAATTCAACGATTAGCTTGCAAGGGGCTCTCAGTTTGGTGACAGATTATAGGAAGTGATATTACAGAGGTCTGGTCTGTATCATTCATCCCTCTTTCGACAGAATTCTCTAATACTTCCGTCCGTCCGTTAATCCGTCCATTCAGTCCGTCCGGTCCGTCATTCATCGCGCATCGTGCAATGGGACTCTGCTGTCGCAAACAATATGGAGCCCTAGTCTTCGTTGTTGCTCCTGCTCTTGCCCCTGCTCCTCCTTTCACTCTATTCCTGCCTGCGCGATCCTGCCTTCCGACTGCAGCATTTTCTCTCACTATCGACCTTCGAAATTCCGCTCGTTTCGAATCCCTATTCTACTTATTTGGCGCGCAATTGCGTCCAGTGCATGTTTTCTTACGCGAAGATGCGCGGTCTGTAGCTACGATCTGTTTGTCCTCGGAATTGTGAGCTTTGCACTTATTTAGTTCTTTCAGTGTTTTAGATTTTGTTGAAAATGTGAATCTGGCAGTCAATATTTTCTGCGGTGGTTTGTTTTCTGTTTTGATTGGTTGGATTGATTGATCGATCGATCGAGCTTCAATCAGGAAGTGAGGGAGTCTTCTCTTGAATTTTATTTTTCTTGAGGTTGTGGTAGTGTAACTGGAGTAGTTGATCATTTTTTCTTCGTACTTGCCCTATGGTTTCTCTTGAAGCTTAGTTCCTTTGGTTTGATTGGGATAGGTGACTGTAAATTTTGGACACGAATCTCAAGTGCAACTTCGATTTTTCATATTGTAACAAAAATTCAAAATTACGCATATTTGAAAATTTTCATAGCGATCAGCTAGGGCCTGGCCTACATGATCACTTGAGGAGGTTGATACCCCTCTATGACGAGCAACATGGAACTAGATGGAGTCGCGAGCGATGGCGGAGTGGAGAAAGAGACACCGCATGTCTTTCGACTGCCTTCGTTTAATTCCGCTTCTCCGATATCGCGTGTGCTCACATTCTGGAGAGGTGAGCTCTTAAACTTCTGGTTTCACCCTTTGATTGCACTGTTCGAAAATGTGACGTCTCTGCATGAAAATAACGATCGGAATGCTGAGTGATTGTTGATTGAATGGGATTTCAATTAAGGATGCAGTTGGATCTCTGGTGCGTCGGAGAAAATGTTACTCAGAGTTGTCAAATGTGATTAGTCCAGGGAATCGTTTGTTCTGTAGTCTGGAGGGCAGCTAGAACTGATTGAACAATCCGGTTCTTTTAATCAGATCAATATATCAGACTGAAATCCAGAAGTGACGAACTGAACTACTTTCATTTTTCTCTCTCATATAGTATCACCTATCTTCGTCACTGAGACCTTTGTACCGATACCTCTGGAATTGTGGACATTGAACCTGTGAGAAGGGTAGGCGCCTGCTGTAATGATTAGGTGCACCTAAGGTGCACGCCTGAGAAATACCACTTGCAAGTAATTTGATAGATTTACTTCTGAGAGCATTTTATTCATGAATCGGTTACTGATCAAGAAGAAGAAACTGCAGCGACTGGATTCAATTTCTGCATTTCGACCTTACCATATTCGCTGTGTTAGACTTCAAGTTTGAGAGCAAAGAAGTATTCATTGTTTGGAAGAATGTTGCAGATTTTGATTTAGAAACATGGAGGACAAAGTTGGATGAGCAAGGCTTGAGGATTGGGGACAACCAGGAGAATAGCCTCAAAAACCGCCGCAAGCTTGCGGAGAGCACTCGGGGTAAGCCTGTTTTCGATTATTCGGTGTGAAGTGCTTCATCTTCATGCCATCTATGCAAATTTTTCGTTTTTCGTTTATCTCATACTGTTGGAGTTGGAACCAGATTTTAAGAAGGCATCGAACGATGAGAAAGTCAAGGCTTTTCCGTCTTTGTTGAAGGGGTACCAGGAGGAGGTGGACAATCTCACAAAGAGAGCAAAATTTGGAGAAAATGCTTTTCTCAACATATATCAGAAGCTTTATGAGGCTCCTGATCCTGTTCCGGCTCTCTCTTCTGGCGCTGTAAGCAAGCCATTTTCTTTTCACCTCTTTTCAGTTACTTGATTGGGCTGATAACATAATTCAAATCAGAGTGACGAGTGAGTAGTTAATGCAACCTGTCTGTAGAGAAGAGGTCACATATGCATTGGGTTGCTTGGCCTCCTTGTCAAGGGAATTGATTTGAATCAATTAATATTGGAGGTAGATACTCTTGTACAGAAAATGTAAGCTCAGAGAACAGAGAACTTTTCGATTTTAACATTTCAAGATTTATTTCACAATACCAGGAATATGCCTGAACAAGCATGACTACCATACAATACTTTGTGATCACAGCAACTCTGATGTGTCATGTTGTTTGCTTCTAATTGTGATTTTAATGGTCTTGTTTATTTCTCGACTATCTCTAATTGCAATTACTTTGCTTTCTAGGACTTGGCAACAAGATTGACAGAGTTTGAGATTGAGAATCGGAAGATGAAGCAAGAGCTGGAGGAGTATCGCTCAGAAGCGGCTCATCTCAAGAACCAACATGCTACAGTGCGACGCCTCGAAGAGCGAAATCGTTTGCTAGAACAACAGGTTGGTTTATGAGTTTAAACCTTTCAGGTTTTCTTTACTCCATCAAGATGTGAACGACTTTCCTCTTTCACATGGAAACCACATGCTGTATGCCTAAACCCCGTTTAGCGCAGTCTCGGTGTGTTACATTCATCGGTCATCACTGTAATGTCGGTTCTGTACATTTGATTGACCTTCTATTATTGAACGATGAGCTTATGCTACGTTACCTTTTACTACAGATGGAGGAGAAGGTGAAGGAGATCGTGGAGATGAAGCAGCGTAGTCTGGCAGAAGAAAGCCAAAAGAACGTTGAAATTCTCAGAGAGAGGTAATATGATGAGATTGTTTCAAGTAACATATACTGCAGCTTGACGATTGTGATCTTCGTCAGCTATTTTTCCACATGGCATCGGAACTGGCGTTGTTTCAAATCCTCAGACATCGAATTTCCTTTTGGCTTTTGGTTACAGGGAGAATTTTCTACAAGATCAGCTGCGGGCAGCTAAGGAGAGTGTGCAGAACATGCAGCGACTTCACGAGTATGGGCAGACCCAGTTGTTTAATCTACATACTCAATCTGGTAGGTTTAAAAGCTGTGCGTGGTTGTGACTTTGCCGTAACATGCTTTTGAAATATTCTCACTGTTATAACCATCGGTCATTGATTGCCAACATCGGCGACTGATATCTGTTGCAGAGGAGATTGGCGCAGCCAAGCAGTCAGAGCTGAATCTCTTGACGGATGAAGTGGATCGAGCTCAGGGCCGTCTCATGAGTCTGGAGAGAGAAAAGGTTCATTTTCTATTCGCGTCACAATCTTTTAGTTAAGAAATGGATAATTTGGAGACAACTGTTTCATGATTCTGTGAGGCACTAATACAAATTATACATGCATGGGGGATTCTGATGTGAGGAAGTTCGAATGGCAGGAACAATTGCGATCAGAATTGCAAGCAGTAAACAGCCAAGAGGCCCACCTGCAAGAGCGGTAAATTTTCTGTCTTTTTTCCTGCTGCTCTCTTTGTTACTACGTATTGCTACTTGTGTTCTTTCCCATGTCTGGTTGCACTCATGACTATCTATCAGAATGTGTGCAATCATATGTTTTACTACCTGATGGCTGAAATTTAACAATTTGAGCAGGAAGAACATTCCTTATATGTTTTATTAGATGGTTTTAAAGTCATTAGGGTGATCTGCTGAGCACCTATACAAAGATTAAAGCAGCGAAGAAAGTGTTTTCGTCTAATTCTTGTCTCATTCACAGGCTGAACGAGGAGGCTAGTAGTAATTTGGAGGCTTCTCTGACCGCGAAGGAGAAGATAATCTCCGATCTTCATGACGAATTGCACAAGATTGAGGGAACTTTGGGTAACGAACGTGAAGAGCATCTTGCCGAAGTGAAAAAACTAAATGCCTTCATCAATGAGAAGGCAAGAGTACCTCCACTTTCTCTCTTTCTGCTTATCCTAATGACCTAGTCTCTACTCCCAATTTTTTATGTCCGACACTTCATTATGTGACAGCTTGAATTTCTTTATTGTTTGGCTTTTGAAAGGTTTGATGTACTCTGACTAGACAATGTGAGTGTCTGGGGAGACAGGATATTGTCCTTCAAGAGCTCCAAAAAGAGATAAGTGAACGGCCAACTGCAAAGCAAGTGGAGGACTTACGTAAGCAAGTCAAAATTTTGCAGGTCGCTTCTCACCATTGAAAGTGTTTTGCACATTAATTTGTTGCCATCCATGTAATGCTCAAAATATGTGTTTTGGTCTTTTGTGATAGCGATTCACTCTGTAATGTTTAGAATTTTCTTAGGGTACGTAGCATATATTATCTCGTTATTGGATCCATAAAATTTTCTTATATTGATGTAGCATATAGGGCGTTTCTCTTGGTGCAGGCAGTGGGATATAATTCTGTCGAGGCAGAAGACTGGGAAATTGCTACTCGTGGGGAGGACATTGGGAAACTTGAAACTTTATTACTCGACAAGAACCGCAAGATGGAGCATGAACTTACGCAAGTAAAGGTGAGACCTTGAAGTGCAAAACTTAATAGACATGTCCAGTTTTTTATGATATCTTGTGCGGTAAGTTATATGTTTATTCCTAATTACTTGATCCGAGTGTTACCTCCACTTGTTCCCCCTCCTCACTCGAATGTTAGCCGTGCGAATCTCATTTTTCGCAATGAGTGATTTTGATAGGTACAATTGTCAGAGAGGATAGAGACAGCATTAGCTTCTGAAGCAAATGTCAGAGAACTGGAGGCCAAGGTGACACAACAGAAGGCGCTCATTGTGAAGCTGGAAGAGGACATTCTTAAGGTTGGTCTTCCAACAGCCACTTCAGAATGGTTGAATCCTCTTTATTGTGTGCAAACTTATGCCGAAAAATGATCGTCCTTTTGGGGAAGTGATCGACTGAATGTGTGTTTAGTAATGTTTATACGTATTCTGAATGTAGGGCTATGGACCCTCACATGACCGCCGGCTTACCAAACATTCGGATGACTGGGACTTACCAGATTCAGGCGTTAACGAGTCATTACACGTAAGCTTACTTTGCTGACACAAAAGCCCATATCTCAGATTTTTCCAAGTAATGGGATATGCTATTCTGAAGATGAGCTTACTACAAACTTGGTTTCGTGCATTATTCTGGACATTTCCACCAACTTTTCTACCTAGTAATCCTAGTACTGATTTCTGTCAGTTCTCCCACTTGTAGTGAGCCTTAAGTGGTCATATTCTCCTGATAATCCTCCTGTTTTATGGGGCCATGCAGCAGAATGGAGCTCCGAAGGGAGCAGGTGATGAGGACCAGAACTCCATGTTGCTGGTCATTTGCAGCCAGCGTGACCGATTTAGGCAACGCCTGCGAGAAACAGAAGAGGTAAGCTTCATTCTTCTTTCCATTCCATCTTAGTACACCTGGTCGACTGCCTGCTCTTAGTTTCCTGAAATACCTTTTTTGAATCAAATCGTTTCTCTTCATAAACTAATGTTTGTGAGCGTTCCTTCTTCTATATCCTCATTGATTTTATCTTACAGACAAGAATGACTAAATAATGATGCAGGAGCTGAGGGTTTCAAGGGATAGGTGTCAAGCGCTGACTGCAGACCTGGAACGCAGTAAAGCTGATAACATCAAGCTTTATGAGAAGATGCGGTTTGTACAGGATTATACAAATGATCGACCTGTCTCCCGAAACAAGAAGGTGATCTCCTCCTTAGCTCATTCAAGTTTCCTGCATTCCGTTTCCAGGGCACAGTCGTATTCATTACCCCTTGTAACTTCCATGACTTCACTGACTAAGCTACAATGTCCTCAGAACATTGAAATAGAACTCTTTTAATTTGGTAGATCCTTTGATACACACAGAAGGATACCTGTTCATGAATTGCTGAATCCATAAAACTTATACCTGTCTATCAGCGTGGGGAGGATTTGGAATTCGGAATGGGAGGTGATGTGGAGAGCAAATACAAGAAGATGTATGAAGATGATATCAATCCGTTCACAGCGTTTTCAAAGAAGGTTAGTACACATTTGGTGATGAGCAATCACAAGTCCCACTTTCACCTTGGGTTTGCTTAAAAACAGCGTGTTTTCACTCCTTGTGCATCTGTTAGTGCTCATGTGAGATTTGTGGCTTCATGTGTACTGATCCCATTGTACCCAGTCTCAGAGTAGTGAAGATGTGGCTCAGGATGTGAACTTACGATCATGACACTGATTCCGTTGTTGTATTATCTATGTGCATATAATGAAAATAGGAGAAGGAGCGGAGATACAAGGAGCTTGGACTTCGAGACAAGATCACACTTACCAGTGGCCGCTTCGTTCTAGGCAACAGGTAAAATCTATTATGCTTTTACGTGTTTTTTTGCCCTGTAGTTTTCAAGTTGGAAGGATGAATTTGGTACGGTTTGTTGAATTTCTGAGAGAATTTCTTACTCTTTTGATTGGCAGATATGCTCGGACGTTTATTTTCTTCTACTCTATTGCTCTTCATTTGCTCGTGTTCTCAAGTATGTACCGCTTTTCAAGCTTAAGTTACAGGTGTGTTTCGAACCTTCTCCTCGCTTTACTTGGTGTTTATACTTCGTGTAGATATATCTCGACATTTTGCGATAATTCACATTTTGAAATAGTTCCCGAAAGTCTTCTTTGACAGCAAATAAGTTTTTCCTTAAGTAATTTATCCTTTAATTCATAGTAGGACGAATCCTGAGATTTCCTCCTTTAGATTCGCCCCCTCTTTGTAACTGCCACAGGGTCAGCTTTGCCCTACTTGAAGGCTAACTCTACTGTTGTTGAATGTCGTTGTTTCCTAACAGTGATATTAAATCCCGAGAGTTGGAGTACAAGATGGCGGCAGTTGAGAATATCAAAGACTTCTTGACAGCTAATGGGACCTTGGGGTGAAGATTATTGTTGGTTTTGCCTTGCTATACTTACCGTAGTTTTGTCCACAGCTAGAGGCTCTTAAGAATTTCAGGGCTTTTTTTCTCTGGCTACACTTTGGCGAGACGACCCCTCGATATTGTAGAGGTTTTTGATAACCCCGTACCAAACGTGTCGCCTCCAAAACAAACCTTGCTTAGGATAGTGTGTGTAGCTGACTGAGTGAATAAATGATCACGTCCTCTTTCAGGGATTGACCACAGAAAGGATGTTTTCGAAGACTGGTCACGGAGAATGAGAAATTTGGAAACCAACCGGAGTTATTTTTCCTCGTTACTCATGAATTAACATAAGTTATCCACGTTCAATCATGGACTAATTTCTGAAAAGATATGCATATCAAGATTTATTCTTGAAGGGATATGTTACCGATACGCGTGGGTTAAGTAGGGAATAAGGCAACTCTTACGAATCCTATGGTACAACTAAAATTAGTCATTTTTAAAACTGTAAAGTAATTAACCTTATCATTTGTGAAGTTTTTTTATAAACAACTAATTTGAACCCATGTTGCATACCAACATGTAGTAGTTGAAGTGTTCTTGTTCATATGAAATAAAAGTGAAAGTTAAAACAAAATAAAGTAATAACATATATTTTGGCCTATGTACAAGATATAAAAAAAAAGAAAAAGAAAAGAAAGGTTATTTTTCATCAAAAAATAACATAACAATGACACTAATATTGTGTCCTATCTAAAATGATACCTCAATGTAGTTAGATCCCACTACCATGTAGTAGGTACATAGAACATAAAAATACTGGTCAAAATAAAAATGTATCTTGTAAATCTTATTACACTAAAAAGGTAAAATAGGATTCAAAAGTTACTCAAAATCTTTGATATTTCAATATCAAAGATCCAAAATTTGTTCCAAGTCACAAACATCCAAGAATAATTTGACTTTCTATCAAATTCAACATGAGAGACATTGATATGGGTAACTTCAAATATAAACTTTTGTTTTGCTTGAAGTCTTTGCCCATTCGATTAAGTGGTAGATTCTTTGTAGGATAATCATGGGGCATTATACTTACTAAAATTGGGTGAATTTAGACAAGGATTACCCTCAAATAGCAAATCACAAAAGTAGGCCCTATGTAAGGGTGACATTTCTCACAAGCACAACAGAAGTGTAGTGATGGACAAAGCTACTCATGAACTTTGTTTTGTCTCTAGAACTTTATAAGATTCATGTTACTAAGAGTAGTTGTCCTACTTCACACATTTTTGGATCAAAGACGTTATAATTGCCACAGACAAATGATTTGTCTATACTTTTGAATTTCCTATTGGAATTAGAATTTTTAATTCTCAATGCCAAATATTAAATGAAAATTCTTGAATAATTTTTTTACTATGTGTTTTTATTTTGAACTAAATTTAATATTCAATTTGAATGTCTATTTCCAAATTCAATACTCAATGCAATTTTAGTATAAACCACAATCACAATTTCAATGTCTAAGTAAATTTTAGTTTCAATTTCACACTAAATTGCAATTTCAATAAGAAAAAACTTCAATTCCAAGTTTGAGTGAATAATGCAAATTCAATGTCACAATATACATAAAAATGTCAAATTTCTAGTCTACTTCAGTTTAAATTTCAAAGGTCATTTGCCAAATGCAATTTAAATTTACAAATTCTATATCAAATGCACTTAATAGACCTATATCTCCATACATCAATAGTAAGTGGCTACTGAAGCTATTGGAAATAGATGCTAAATATTTTATTTTCTTTGAATTTAATGTTGAATATTTTAAAGTTATATTTTAAAGCACCGAAGCTTATTTTTGTACTTTAATTAAATACATGTGGCACCAAAGTGAAGAAACTACAATTTGGGTACAATATTCACCATTCTCTTGCTTAATGCCACTTGTACGTCCCTATAGCTATTGATGGAATGTGAAATATTCTACATCATTTCATTGGTGGATGAAATATTCTATACCATCATGTAGGAGAAAGGACAAAATTTAATGTTTAAGAAAATTTAATTCAAAGTCACAAGAGTTTCAAAATGAGGAGGCAAAGGAAAAAGTTCCTGTGATTTCTGAAATTTTACAATGGCTCAAATTATTACCAAGTCAGAATAGCATGTGACATGGTCATGCTATGTAAAGTGGAGGCAACATCTAAAAAAGTAGAATAGTTTCATTTATGAATATGTGTAAACAAAAAATAGTGACAAAAAATGACATGCTTTTGTGATTAGCCAATGATACTACCTCATGGATGGGTTTCTTTTTTTCTTTTGGGGGGGAGGGGAATTAATTAACCCCTAAAGGACCTTGACTATGTTTTCACCCAAAACACTCCAAAACTGCCATTTTTATTACAAGTACCAAATTTTTGAGAAAAAACTTTTTTTTGACGTATGCAAACATACGATCTTGTAGTATGTTGACTTGAGAACATGTAGTAAAAATTTCAGAAATTTCCACCATGTAGATTGCAAGATATAAGCATTCAAATTCATTGAAATCATTATGTGGGCCCAATGAAAATAGGTAGCTGCACTTCACAAGCTCACTTTTCTATGAAAAAATGTCCAAAATGGTGGTGCCTTTCGAATTGTTTTTTCTAAACAAGTTGGCTACATGCTCAAAAAAATTCATATTATTTGGAATTACAAAATAGTAAGTATAAAGAAGTAATGAATTACTTAAAATATAAAATTGTTAAGAACTTAGTTATAGAACTGAAAAATGCCAATCCCAATGGTTGCAATGTTGTAATAAACAATCTACATTCTATGATTTTATTTTCAAAACATATTGAAAATTGAGTAAAATAAAAGACATCAAAGTTGATTTAGAGTAGAGAATCCGTAACTACCTGCAAATAAAACTACTCATAACTTTTGACTCATTGATCAAAATGTAATGATTAAAAGCTTTCCATATATATATCTCTAGAAAATCAATTTCGAATTTTTGTTTTTGAAAAAATATTTTTTTCTAATTTGCTCAAATTGCCCATTTATTATTAAAAAAAATAGCATATTAAACCATAACTTTTGATTCACATTTTTAAATGTCATGAAATTTAATTCATATGAGAGATATTCTTCATCCCTACCTTCTACTAAAATTTTAGCCTAAAATATGGAAATCTCCAGTCACATGTACCTACCCTAAGTTTTTGTGTTACAAAAAAACGTTGTTTGGTCCTTTAGGGGTTAATTCAATTTTTTCTTCAAATATTTTTGAAGAACTTTGATGGGGGATTCTAAGTGGAATCGTCTTGAGGCCCTCCATCCACCCACCCTACTCTGCTCTTTGATATATAATAGATTGGTGGCATAGAGGAGATGAAAGCAGTTAGACTTTAATTATTCAATATTGTTTGTTATTTGCATAAATGGAAAAAAATTAGACATGATTACAAGATTTGATACCATTACAAGAACCATGTCCATTCATATAGGAAAAAAGAAACAAATGGAGGGTTTAGCTCTTACACTAATAATGAAATTTAGTGTTAACAACACCAATTGGGTTTTTAATATTATAAATTTTTAGTCTTTAATAATGTTTTTATAGCTTCAATTTTGACTTTTTTTCAAAAATAAAGATGTGCCAAACTAGAATTTGAAAATCAACGCCAACTTTATATGTCTTGACACACTTTTTTAGTAACTACACATATTTGCAACCTATTTCTAAAATCAATATAGAAATTTTCACCTAAAATGTATAACATCTATTGATAAAAATCTAAGATTGATTTTGGATACGCTTATTTTCAACACTTTGAATATTTATAATTACTCCTACGATGCTTGAAGGATAATATTAAAAGATTCCAAAAAATATTTTTTGACTACCTAAATACTAAACCCTTGTCCTCAAAATTCCTAAAGGACCAAAGCCTTTAATTCATAAAAAAACTCAAAATTTTCATTTCTATTGCAAAATGAATAAAACTTTAAGTTTTTTTTCCATCTATACTTAGTATCTTGCACTAGCCTTTTATAAGAATGTATGGAAGAAATTTTAAAACTTTGACTAAATAGATAACAAGATAATAGCATTTAAAGTGAAGAAAGTGGAATTATTATGCACATTTTGTGATTGTGGTAGTTTATAAGACTTTGGAAGCAAATGAAAGTTCAAATAGGTTTTTACTTTTTGATTTTTGTTCAAAAGATCAAAATCACGTTATCTTTCTAAAAAAATAAAAATAAAATTTAATCAATGTCTGAGAACAAAAATTATGCCACCATGAAAGCTATTTTTTGTACTAGTAGCCAAAAAAATACTAAAACTTGAAATAAATTTTTTTGAATGGGGAAAGAAAGCATGATAAATTGTTAGAATGGGACTACCACTTTGAATATTCATAATTATTTTTATAGTGTTAAAAAATGCATACTAAAAGATCCCAAAGAATTATTTTTGACTATCTAAACCCTCATCCTTAAAAACCCACATTGAAAAACATAAATAAGAATTGACAAGGAAGGAATAAAAATCCATTAGAATGCATGGGACTTCAACCACTAAAAGAAGTCACTGAACAAATGTTATTATGTAAATTTACCATTTAGTAAATCATTTTGTCTTCTTTAGCAAAAATGTATTTGCTTTATTAGTGATCATTTTGTCAACTCTAGTTGTTTTATTAAGATGAATTTCACAAGTGACCATTTTTCAATTCTATAGCAATTTCAGAAAAGCTCAAGAGGGCATGCCTACCCGCTTATTCCAAATGTAAACTTTTTCCAAGAATTCTTTGTATATTTGCTAGATGGATTATATAGCACAATTAGAGCATCTCCACCAAGACACAAAATATTGCCCCAACAAGAGTTTTGCCGTGCCTTCGTAATCCATCAGCTGCACACTTTGTTGTTTTTCAACTCAGGCCATGGAAATTTTTTATTACTACTCTTCAACTTCCATTGTCTTGTAAGTTTGATTTACAACACGCTATTAACAAATATGACAAACAAAACAAGCGCCTTCTTGAAGTTCATGGAGAACAAGGAAAAGAGCTTGTAGTTTTTAGCCTCGCCTTTTATATGGGAAGCATCCAACTTTTAGTAGTGGTTTCACATTACCCTGCCAGAACTTTGACTACTTGAGAACTCCTGAACTGCGTTCAAAGACGTGTTTTTTCCTTCTGACAATGGGGGCCCGGTTACTTCGCGAGGCCAAGAAGCATGCAAAGACATACCAAGTGTTGCAAACCAAACTTCTTTTGCAAGCTATTGGTGGAGATGCTCTTAAAGCATTATCCATGAATTCTTGCATAATTAAAGAATTATGGTTTTCTCATTTGGTACTTCCATATATCTCTTTTTATTGGAAAGTTTCTTTACCATCCATGGTTTTCTTCATCTTTGTATTATAATACCTAATACACGTGGGATCAATCCTACATTGTTTGTTGTTTCTAGAATTTGTTTTTATCTGAAAGGCTACCATTTTTAGTTGGCTTGAGCACTAGGATGTGGTGGCTGGGGCCCTACAATAATGTATGATCCAACGGTTGTGGTGCTTAAGTTGGAGGAAAATAAGTCTTTTTTTCTAGAAAAACTTGTTTATAAGGTGAAAACACCCTATATCCATTCATAACAAGTAAAATTCTATTGAAAATGTCCTCCAAAGTACAATCAAACCAATTCCATAATTAATTATAATTGGTTGATTGTTGATTATTTAGATTTCGGTTTTATAGCTAGTTTCTATAACCACTAAAGGACCATTTGTCCCCTTGGGGAACAATTTGGGTCTGGGTAGGTTTTAATTGTCTTAATTTGTAGTGAATCTTTTTGAATTTTTTTTTTGAGGTTGTGTAGTTTGCCGAGAGCTTTATGGATATATATTTTTGATTCAATCAATGCCTAGGAGCAAAAGTTATGGCACAATAAGCCAGAAACAAAGGTCAGTGGACAACATAAAAAAATCACAAAGGTCAAAATAATTTTAATTTTTTTTTTCCTAAAATATTATGTTTTTGTATACATGTGAAGCTTTTATTCATTCTATTTGGACTAGGGATGAGAAAGTTATGGACAATCTTGTTTTCCGGGCAATCTAAGCATCTTCTTGGAAAGAAACATTTTGTTCAACTTTGAATGCTTATATCTTCCAATCCATACAGTTAAATTTGATGAAATTTTTATTGCATAATCTCAGACAAGTTAAGTACAAGATCTTATAGTTAGATTAAATTTGTTTTTATCAATTTGGTTGTCATGGGTGAATACACAAGAAGTGGCAATTTTGAGTGGTTTTTGACCAAATCATGAGGATTCTACTCCCCTCCTCTCCACCATGCCAACTCTGCCACCTCAGCATCCCAATCCTTGATTCGCATTTCAAGCGGCCACACCGAGGGCTTGGAGGTCGTCCTCCCCACTCACCCGCCAGGCTGAAAAGCGAGTCCGCCTTATCCATCGTCCTCCTCTCACACAGCCGCAAACAATCGCCCCCAACCCCAACCCACAATCCCATTCTCATTCAGTTCTTCTTCTCCCCCTTCCCATTCCGATTCCGATTTCCATCTCTTCCGCTTTGCAATTTCTATTTCAATTTCAGTTTGCATTTCTGAAACTCTAGTTTCGATTCGCTTCCCAACGAGTGGCAACTTGGCTGCAGCAGCAAAGCAACAATGGCGGCCCTCGCGTCCACTTCCGCCTTGGCCATCGCCACAGCGCCTTCATCGCTGAACGTCGCCTCGCACGCGCGCCCGGCCTCCGCTTCTCTCAAGCTCTCCGCCTTCCAGGTATGGAAAGTCACTCTGTGGTAGCCTTTTCTTTGCAGTTTTGGGGGGAGCGAATTAACGATGGGTTGAGCTTGTTTTGGCAATTTCGAGCTCGTTCCTTTGCGGGGAAGAGCGTTGGGTTTGGTTGAAGATAACCCATTTGCTATAACTTTAGTCTGGGGATTTTTCGTACTCCTTGTTATTCTTGGTTGTTGGGTGATTAGCTTGTATCTTGCTGGAGCTTTTTGTATCTGTATGTGGGGCGACTTCACCCTTAAAGAACGTTTGTACGACATCGATATTGTATTTTTTTTCACTTTTTTTTTTGGGTGACATGATGATGACCCGAAATTGTCTGTAGGCATGATATTCCTTTTCGAAACTACATCTGGTTTGTTTGGTTTTGTACTGAATCTTGTGTTGGTTTAAGTTACTTGAAGAAGCGTGCCATATTTTTTTAGGGGTTGACTGATATGGAGAAGTGATTCTGTATTTTGATTTTCCTTGATTTTCTATGCAGGGTCAGAGAGTGGCCGCCGTGAGCAATGGCGCCCGTGTGACAATGGCTACAGAAACCGAAAGCGAAACCGAGACTCCCAAGGGTTTCACTCCCCCAGAGTTGAAGGCCGACACCCCGGCGCCCATTTTCGGTGGCAGCACGGGGGGGCTTCTGCGCAAGGCGCAGGTGGAGGAGTTTTACGTCATTACGTGGGAGTCTCCCAAGGAGCAGATCTTCGAGATGCCCACTGGTATGATGCTTCTCTTTCGGAATTTCTCATCACTTTTGTATGCAAATGCTAGAATAGTGTCTGTCGGTCTGTGGCCACTGATGAAATAACCTTGGAAGAAATTTCAGAAGCAATTAGGCACCTTGATACTTTGTTTCTGTTTTCACTACAGTTCAACGCTTGGGGAATTTTCGTTCTGCATGATAATAGATGCACATAAGAATACCTTACTGGCACAAGCTATAGGTATCTTGTTAAGTCTGTGGTTATGGATGGTCAATATCGGGGATGGGATTGGAACTCAAGGTCGAAATCTGCAGTATTTTCTTCCTATGTTATCCAGACAGTTCGTATCATGTTTTGTTCTGCATAATATGTCTCTGATCCTTTGAAAATCTGGTGCTTTATTGGAGTACCATTCAGTTTAGGTTGGAATCTTTTTCCTCATCAGACGTTCTAAACATATGCGGAATATGATGGATAACTCATACAATGTGTTGGTCCTGCATAGTATGGCTTCGATACTTGAAAATCTTATGCTTAATTGGACATCGTTGAGTTTAGGTTGGAATGTGTTCTTCCTCATTAGATGTTTTTAATAGATCTGGAATCAGAGAACTGATATCATGTGTTGTTCCCTATAGCTTACATTAGCGTAGTTTTGACACTCGAAATTCTCATGCTTAATTGGACGTCGTTGAGTTTAGGTTGGAAACGTTTTCTAAGTTCCATCAGATGTTGTTTTGAACGGAAGTGGAATTCGATCATACCATATTACGGTTCATATCATGTTGTTTTCTTCTAATATTTGAAGTAACCTATGTTTGAAGTTGACATCTTTGAGTTCAGGTTGGAAAGTCCTTCACTTTTGTTTGTTCTTACCAAATATGGAAAATCTGGTAATTATCCAGGTGGTGCTGCGATCATGAGGTCGGGCCCCAACCTCGTGAAGTTGGCGAGGAAGGAGCAGTGCCTGGCTCTGGGTTCCAAGCTGAGGACCAAGTTCAAAATCAAATACCAATTCTACCGCGTCTTCCCCAACGGCGAGGTGCAGTACCTCCACCCCAAGGACGGCGTGTACCCGGAGAAGGTGAACGCAGGAAGAACCGCCGTGGGAGTCAACAACAGGACCATCGGAAAGAATGTCAACCCTGCAGAGATCAAGTTCGCCGGAAAGCCAGCCTTTGATTTGTAGAGGGATCTGTTGTTTTTAAGTTAGAGCGCAAATCCGTATTGTATAGTCAATTTGTGAATGTAAGTTAACCAAGTTTCTCAAGCCCATGATTTGCTTTTTTTTTTTTTTGAATCTGGTATCAAAGGTATGCATTGGATGAAACTCATTTCTAAGCTTAGTTGTTGCCATGGTTGAGTGTGTGGCAACTTAACCCTTAAACGTCGAGGCGGACGTTGGGTGTCCGTTCGATGACAGAGAATCTTTCAGTGTAGGACAGAACTGAAATTTTGTGTGAAAAGGGGAGATCTTCTACAGTACTTGGACTTTCAACGAGTGCTTTCAAATTTTTTTAGCCCAATGATTCTCACAATATCAAAATGGATGATTTCCACGGTCACCAATCCATCGCTGAAGGGTTAAGGATTGCATGTGACATTGAGGGGTTCATTGGATGAATTACAATGGCTCTCATAAGTATTCATACACTTCAAAAATTGACATAACTAAAGGTCAGAAGGCCGGCCCAATTTGTCTTCAATCCGGCTCCAATTCACCACTCCGGCCTTAGATAATATAAAGTGTTGAGGCCAAATTCTAAGGCCGGATTGCCAATTCATCACTGAGACCCTAGATAATGTAAAGTGTCGGATTCTAAGGCCGAATTTCCAATTAATATGCCCTTGGATTTTTTTAATATTCAATTAAAAAAATATAAAACAAACATCTTCTTCTTCTTCTTCCTATTTTTTCTATTTCAAAAATAAAAGAAAGTTTTTTGTTTTGTTTTGTTTTTAAATATTTTTTATTACTATTTTTTCTATTTCAAAAATAAATAAATAATTTTTAAAACTTTTTTGGAACCTTTTCTTTCTCTTCCTACTTTTTCTATTTAACAAAAAAAGAGGGAGTTCTTTCACTTCTTTGGAACCTTTTCCTTTTTTCTTGACATTGATAGTAGAGTTGGCATTGAAACTAGAGTTGTAGCCCCATAATAGTTGTCATTAATTTTCATGAGAATTTCAAGAATTTCAAGCAATAAATAATTTAGGTCTTGTCACTACCACGTTGGAGTTTGAAAACATCTATTTTTTTATCTATTTTTTAAATCTATATTTATTTTTTAATTTATTTTTTAAAGTATGGAAGTTTTTATTATGAGAACTTGAATGAATTCAATGATAGATATAAATCAGATTTTACTATATATGTTAGTTCTAGTACCATAATCTTTCCTTGTCATATTCTTTTTTCAAGTATGTGCCATTAGAATTGGTAAAATCACACATCATCTCATAGATGTCAAAATCTATGACATAACTTCAACAATGACTTCCAGCCCTTCTTTTTTCATTTTTGGGCTGTAGCCAGAGTGGCTACACTTGGTCCTTTAGATGTTGCCCACATGGCGAGGGTCACAGTTTTGTCTGAGAATTGTACTGGCTAAGGTCTGTATTGCAAAAGAATAATGTGGCGCAATTTGTTTGCAGCTGGGGACACAATCTGGCACTTGAGAAAAATGATTTTGAGATGTACAGGCGAATTTTTGTGAAAGTGGAGATAAATTCTGGCACTTGGGAGATTTGGTACTAAGAAAAAAAGGCGAATTTGTAAGGTGCTCTAGCTAGCTTCAGGCACCATCTTAAATTGCATATAATAAAAAATTGAGGAACATTTTACTTCTACAATTTGTATTTTGTAGATCATGATGTAAGGCAATAAATAATCCTTTATAGAAAGTCTTCATGGATACAAACAGCCAAGCCAGGGCCCATCCATTGAAGACAAAGTCCTACATCATGCATGGCTCTTGGACTCTAGACATACCTAGTAACCTTCGAATTGAGCTCAAAGCCCATAACGACAATCTGCTCCTTCTGTCCATTGGTTAAATGCATCATCATAAGGAAAATTCTTCAAGGTGAAAATTTTCTGAGAGTACATACCAACTACACACTCTAAATGAGTGTCCAAGGAATTCCTCAATTTATTCTTGAGAAATGCCAAGGAACTGAAACACCTCTCATCTTCAACAAAACCTAGGACTTGCACAATTGCCACTTGAGCCAACTTGTAATACTCTGGAAATGCTTTGACTCTAAGAACAGTGCAAGAATCCAAATAACGCCACAAGCGGGTTAAAGGGTTCAAGTCAAATGGGGGTTCCATGTGCTTCTTAAAATTATTGACCATGGCTAGTTTAAACAACCCTTGCTCAGTCTCTAGCCTGTGACGATCCAGAATAGGAGGGATTAGTTGCTTCACCTTGTCCACTTCAACCAATTTCGGCTCACAATAGTAGGACATAAGAACTGACAAGTGCTTGGGAAAACACTCCTCAGCTTCACCCTGCAGCCAATACTGGGGGTACACAACACCAAGGGCGTCCATAACATGATGGGAAGGAAAACGAGCGTCCAACTCCCTCAATAGCTGTCGGGCTGCCCCTGTACAAAAGATGTGTATGACTGACATATTAGTGATAGAAATACAGTAGAGGAGAATTACATCTCTAGGCAATTCTTTATCTTAAAATATAAAAACTAAAACGAGAGCTAAGACACCAAGCAACCTTAACATGAAATACATCAATTCTTCACTTTCAGTACAACATCAAGCAACCTAAAAAGAGGGATTTCAAGCATACCAACTACAGTCCTTCTTCAAACTAAAATATAACCGGTAATGAAAACATATTGGAGCCTACCACAAAAGTGACAACAGCAAGCCTAACGAGTCTAGCCTTCCAACACGGATGTCAATTTGAATAACTTGAACTACATAACTTTGAAGCAGATTTGAATAGTGTCCACCAAAAGCCAAGAAATTTGAAAAAGGCAAGAATTACACACCTGTGCACTGGGTCTTCACTGTTGTGACTAGAGCTGCAAAGACATCTCTGTCTACAGCTGATCCTCCATGTGTAGCCCAAATTTTTTCCCCATTACTAACAAAAACAAGCTGAGCAGATTCATCATTTAGATCAGACACCCACTTCATGTGGATCTGACTGTGAGAACACTCCAAAATGTTCTTAAAGGCCCAAAATTCGTCTGCAACAAATGCAGTGGCCTTATCAACATACAATGTATAAAGCTGTCCTTCTGCTATTTTTAAAGTAGCTACAAAATCACAAATGTAAACATCTCGTTTTTGAGCAAAGGTGACCAACAAATCTATAGCCTCCAAAATGGGCATGAGAGCAGTCATCCCCAGGAGTGCATAAGGATCCAGCATCAGGCTCAATCATTTCTGCAAAAACGAAGAAAAATTTCATGTCAATTGTCAGCAATATGTTACATGAAAGTGGATTGCAAATTCCATTTATACTCTCAGACCACTCTTACAAAGCCTTAAAGATGTAGTTCAGTTGAAAATGATGAGAAGGCATGATTGGATTCAACATGACTGAAACCTTTGTGAACATCGATCCTGCATCGAATATGAAGTCATCAGAGTTAAGGAAAAAACTATCAACTGGTCAAGAGCTAATCAAACACAGCTGACCACATGGGGCTTACCAAAACGAAGCAAACCGGTTTCTATAAAATTTACCGTCTTCCTACTGCACGTGGTTTCTATGAACTTTTCCATTATGCCAAAAATGAACTGAAATTGCCATGAACATTTACTAACATCCAACTACCTCTTGCCACAACTGTATCACTCCAAAACGCATCAAAACCAACAATCAAAGTTTATTCCAACTTACTTACCAAATCTGCAAAGGATAAAGAAACCTCATGCACACAAATTCAGTGGGTGAGAGTCCTGGAGTCCTAAACCATTGGACAATCACGAAGACCTCAGAAATTATCGATCTCAGAGGGGGCGTTTAATGCATTGAGGTCACCCCAAAGTCTGCAAAACAGATCATTGGGAGAATTTCGACCGGCTGAAGGCGGCTAGACACTTCAAACAACGCAATCCAAGAAATCAAGAAATCAAAACATTGAACCACAGACGTTGGAAGTCAGGAAAAGAAAGAAGCTGAAAAGTCGATTACTGTTCCAACACATAAATCGATAAATTCAACAGCATAGTTCAGAGAGGTCTATGAATTATAAAGAAAAAAATTAACTTCTTACTAATGCTAACGTTGCTTTCTACATCAGCACAAACGTATAGTTTAGACAGATCTCTAGGTATAAATGACGGTTTCTTTGGAGTTCAAATCTCGAGCCCCATTCACAAGACGCATTGAGGGCACGCAAACACCTTGCTATCTCAAACACAGACGCTACTGCAGCAGAAAATTCCGTGACCAAACATCTGCTAGCCAAAACGTACTTTGCTAACATGAATCTTTCCACAGATCTAGCTACGAAGTGAAGGCGATTAACACAAGAAGCCAGAAAGCAGGGAAGCAAGAGATACTATCCACTGAAATTCGGATAAAATTGGGAGCAAGCTAAAGATGTTTCCAAGCTAGAAAGGCAGAATCGGCAACTAACTTGAAAACACCTGCTAAGTCGACGATTTTGCAGTATCGTCAAGGGATTATCACAGTGGCATTTGACCTGGAACACCGAACTCACCGAACTGGAATACTAAAATCTCAACTTGACAAAGAACACGTTTTTGCAGGTACAAGTTAAACGGTAAAAAACTCCGAATCAATATTCCATGACAATAGAAACAGAGGAAGCAGGCAGGCACGTAAAAGCAAGCAGGCACCTTGAGCGTCATAACTTAATTATGAAAAATCTTAGGACCAAAATTTTTTTCAACAGTCAAACTTGCCTGCAAATCCCTATAGCCTAACGTATTCTTCTCTACGACAGCCCAGCAAAGTGATCTGAGCTTCGATGGATATGGAGAGACTTTGCCGAAGTGCGTGGACCTCTAGTCGCAAATACAAAGACAATCGAAACTGAAAGCAACTGCGTGTGGGCGCAAGATTACCCACCTTTGGTAATCGGGCGAACACCGACCAGGTTCTATGCCTTTATCCACCTTTTTAAATATAAGGGGGTGTTGTGAGCGCGGTCCACTGTGCCTTCCAAGCAATGGATCTTTTGTGCTAACGTTCTCTGAGTGTCATGGATGGCAGCGAATACTACTAGAATTGCATGTATAACTCGCAAGCTGACTGTAATGAGCAAAGGTGATTGGTAATTCCTACCTCTTTAACTACCTATCCTATGTATAGGGTTGGCTGGGTAGTTGGCGTCATTTCTAACATCCCTAACTATGTGAGCGGGGAACCTTATGTTCCTTCCATAAGTGTTGAATACTAATTTTTGGAGGGTTGATACTTCTCCCGGAAGTTTCAACCTTACGGATAACCCTAAGCTTAAGTTTTTTTTCCTTTAATTCCTGACTTCTAAATATAACTCTAAATTTTTATTCCTAAATTTAACTCTAAATGGTTACTCCTAATTTTAACTCCTAATTTTTACTCCTAGATTTAACTCTAAATGGTTACTCCTAATTTTAACTCCTAATTGTTTACTCCTAATTTTAACCTGAAATTTTTACTCCTAATTTTAACTCGAAATCTTTACTCCTAATTTTTAACTCTAAATTTTTACTCCTAATTTTACTCTAAATTTTGACTCCTAAATTTTTAACTCTAAATTTTGACTCCTAATTGTAACTCTAAATTCTATCTTCTACTTCTAATTTTTATCTTTTCTTGTCACGGTGTACTTTTTACGTGGAAAGGGCTAATTAAGGAGATCAATGCTAGAGAGGAAAAAAACACAACACCGAGTATGGATTCAAGAACTCACCTCGTCACTTCCGGTGTCGGAAATACGCTCGTCCGCATTCGTGCGTACATTCCCATACTCCATGGTGGCCCTTGGGTGGTGGGACCTTTTCCCAATTTCACCACTTATGTTTCAAAAATTAGGACCCGTGCAATCTAACCTCTTTCTTTCCCTCCTCCTTTCTTCTCTCTTCTTTTCTTTCCCTTCCTCTCTTTCTACACTAACACTATTCTACCTAAGCTTTGATGGGGTGTCTTACAACTATAGATTCAAACCCCAAGAAGTTTTAATGTCCCTCCTAACCTCTTACACAACCTTGTCTTCGTGTCATCCTAATCCTACTTCCTAATGGTCACTATGAATCCTCGAGATTTTCTTTCTAACACCTATTTAGCTAAGCCTAGGGCACTATTTATCGTCTCTCTCCCCCTCCTCCTATTTAATTCTATGACTCACTAACCTCCCTCCATTGCGTATAGTTGTGATTTTGGTGAGAGTTGAGAGTTGTTTGATGCAGGTATGGAGGTGCGACTTATTCCTTCTTTCTACTTCCCCTATTTTCCTCCCTTTTGTGGTTGTTTTCTTTCCCTTGATTTCAACCCCGTTAGTCTTCTCCTAACCCCCACTAATCCCAACTTTTCTCCCACTAATCCCAACCTTTCTCTTTGTTTTCTTTTTCCTCTCTCTCTCTCCAGCCCTGGACTCCCTGGACCCCCTCAACCACCCCAGCGACCTGCTCAGACCCCCAGCGACCTGCCCAGACCACCCCAGCGACCTGCCAGACCACCCAGCGACCTGCTCGACCACCCCAGCGACCTGCCAAACCACCCCAGCGACCTTCCCGACTACCCAGCACTGGACCAGCCCCCTTGACTCACCCCGACTCCCCAGGGACTCACCCCGACTTCTTTGCAACTGGACCAGATCCCCCAGGGACTCAACCCGACTTTTTTGGGTTCCTTAAGGGAATCCACCTAAGCAAATCTAAATCGGATTTTTGGTTAATTTTCCCCGATTTTTGGTGTGGTTTCCTGTTTTACGGACGCCGGCTCACAAGGGGTGGGGGGACTCTTAACTTAGACTTAATCTCGGACGCTAAACCTTGGACTTTTCCGAGAACGTCTCGGACTCTAGACTTTGGAACGAGAGTACATAAAGGTTCAAAGCTCCGCCGTAGAATTGGTTTTAACACCAACTTTAGGACTTATGATACCCTTGTGTTCAAAGCTCCGTCGTCTAAGGCTTGTTTTTTAACACGCACTTTAGGACTAAGGTTGGTCACAGGTTCAAAGCTTCGCCGTTCCCCAGGGGGTGGGTCCACTTACAACCAACAACAAAAATGACAACTTTGGTTAGGACTCAATACGGGACACACATGCACGTGTTTACCACATACTTTAGGACTGGGACTGGTCACATGTTCAAAGCTTCGCCGTTCCCCGGGGGGTGGGCCCACTTACAACCAACAACAAAAATGACAACTTTGGTTAGGACTCAATACGGGGGCACACATGCACGTGTTTACCACATACTTTAGGACTGGGACTGGTCACAGGTTCAAAGCTTCGCCGTTCCCCGGGGGGTGGGCCCACTTACAACCAACAACAAAAAAAGGACAACTTTGGTTAGGACTCAATACGGGGGGCACACATGCACACAAGGTCAATGATAACGGGAAAACTCTCATACACTAAAGGCCCCCCAAAGCGGCATCGCCAAGGTACGGTGGGGGGTGACTTTAGGATTAGTACAAGGCATAAGAAGTCACACAAGTATAGGGGAGACCCGTTCACTCACAACAAGGATGCAAGGCAAGGTAAGGTAGAAGGACCCAAAAGGACCTCCAAAGGAAGCTTGAGATAGAGCAACAAGGGGAGCCAAAAGTGCTCCAAAAACACCGTAGAGGTTTCTTGGCTAAAATGCCAAAGCTCCCAACATAAGTTGGACCCACGGACCCAAAACAAGATTTGGGGGTCTTCTTGAGAGAAAAATGGGGACCTTAAATAGGTTTCCAAGGCCCCACCCCTTCCTCAAGAGTTCTAAAGTAACCTTATCAACTTGGATTTTCATCCTCATCTTCAAAGATTTTCATCCTAATCCCTAAAAAACTACTTTTACCTATCTACGCTGGACCAACCTCCTAACTTTTGGAGAATTACTCCAATCGTCAAACGGATTGCGCCATTGGCTCCAGATTGCCGTGTTTAGTCCAAGATCCCCCTACCCCCCGTACCGAGGACAAAAAACCATTGTAGGCTAATTTAGTTTAAAAAACTAAACCGTGGTAAAATCCTAGATATTGGGGGTCTCCTATTTTGAGAAATGTAAATAGCTTAGGGTCTCCGGTAGGTGTGAGGGAGTCGGAAAAGACTCTTGGTTTACTTTGTTCCGCCGTCGTATGGTCCCGGAATGCCGGTCAACGTGGCGGGGACCCCGCCACGTGATTAATTCTCGAGGAATCTCGCCGGTTCGGGTACTTGCCGCTGTCGGAATGTTGCGAAACTTCACGGAGCGCATTATTAACATAAAACAAGCTAGTTTAATTTTTAGTGAGATTTTCTGGCAACCTGGGTAATTTCCATGAAATTCCCGTTAGAGGTTACCAGGGTTGACCACCCGCAAAAGGTTCTTCTGCAAGTCGGAAGATGACGGGATTTTCCACAAGACCTCTCATGGGGTCACATGAAAGATGTGCAGGTGCGTTTCCGTACCTGGCACAATTGGTCAGTGGAGATGAATTGGTCATCTCCTTGAGTTTATCGATGGTGCGGGAATCTTTTGCAGATAGAGGAATCTTGGCGAATCGATTTCATCGTTGGACTCCTAGCATGGGATTTACCCTAGGACACCATCCTTGGGCTGTGGATTCCTCCACGGGCCCGGTCTTGCGTTAGTGGCTCCTGCATACTAACAATCGGGGTTTTGGTGTATTTCTAAACCTAACTCTAGGACCCGACCTAGTGGCCTCATTGTGGATCCCTCGGACCGACTTAGCCATGAATTGCCACATTCATGGTGGGATTTAGCCCTTTTGGGCCTATGTGACTTGAACCCTACCAATCCACCCGTTTCGTTCTTTCTACCTATTTTCGGGCCCGGTTTGGTGGGATTCTAAGTCTAAACACAAATCTAGACCAAATACTATAATGGGTATGTTACAACCCTATTTTGGTTCTACACTCTTTTTATGGCTTTTTGTATATTTTTCTTAACTTTAAATTGCAAATTTCCAAAAAAATAATTCTACAAGTCCCAAGTGACAAATTGGGAGCTCACACTGCGTAGCACCTATGCTGGATTCTAAGCTTACTCCGTCTCTTACTGTAGTTGATTTTCGGATGTAGAGCTAAGGGGAACTTAAAATCAAAAATCAAACCAAAGTAAGTGAATATTAGTGAACGTACTCCAAGGACGGAACCTAAACAAAATGGAATCTAAACAAGAGCCGTAGCCTCCGATTGCCAACAGCAGTCCCAAACTATTTAAAAGCCCAAGCTGGAGCATACTCCTACTTCCACAGCAAGCAACAGAGAAAAGCTTTGAGCCCCAACAGTTTCAAAACTCCAACCAACCAGTAAAAAAGACTGAAGAGCACTAGATTACCACAGCAAGCAAAAGAAAGATACATGTACAAGAAAAATGAGCCATACCTCAGCAGCGTCGTTCTTCCCAACGTCAATTTTCATCTTAGCGAGCAAGGTTCGGTAGTCTGCTAGCAGTCTCCTCAGTGGCTCCAACAGGGACACCCATCTAGTAGATACTTGGAGAAGAGGTTTCAAACCTTTTGTCTCCATAACTTCAACAAGTTTTTGATACTCACATAGTCGCTTAGGACTTTTGCTGAAGTACGAATGGATTTTTTGAATGACTTGTTCTACAACTCCAAAGATCGGTAGTGCAGATAAAGATTTTGCCGCAAGGTTGCATCGGTGGGCCATGCAATGAACCCCTATACAGAAAGGTGCATACTTCATCTGTATTTGAGTGGTCACACCACTTCGAACACCCTGGAAGGTGCTGACTCCGTCAGCACCAAAACAAATCAGTTTCCGTGAAATCTGCTCCATACTGGGATCACCTCCACTGTGAAGGGCCTTCATGATGACAAGTGTTAAGCAATCTGCTCCAGCTCCATCAACCAATCACTGTAGAGAAATTAAATGAGGGATTCGTATGTAGTTTTCCACCACATATGCATGAATACAAATCCAACTACCGTTGTCTACACTGGTGACTTCGTCACAGGTGAGGGCAACAAAGTGAGCAGCACTGATTTTCTTCTTCATTGCATTCTGAACTTGGCAATAGATGTATGTAGTCATTTGCCACCCAGAGCTATCACTCCAGTGCATTTGTGGCAAGTTTGGCACGTTTAGAAACGCATACAAAGCTTGCCTTTCCTCATACTCTACCATTGGCCGACCAGATGACAAGATCTGAAAAATTGTGCATAGTTGCACTAATTTTTTTGAACGCGCCATAGATGTACTTGTGTTCACCTGCTGAAGGACTGAAGAAGGCTGTCTGGCTGCAAAGTGCCTCAAGTTGATCTGATGGTGGCTAGTCTTGGACACGTACCACTGCCCAGCCTTAACATTATACTTTGGCATGTCGAAAGCTGCTTTCTTCCTTCCTTCGTGTTTTTGGAGCATGTCCCACTTTGGACCTAAGATTTTGGGCTTCTTCTCAAAAGTTGAACAAACAGTGCATTTCACAAGATGGACTTGGCCATTAGTACCTCGTATTGGCTCTGCCCAGACACACTTTGCAGCCCATTCATTCTGGAATCTACGAGTTCGATCATAGTTAAGCTTAGTTTTCTTTGATGGCGGAATCACTTGGAAGTCGTCATCAGACTCCAAGTCTTCTTCTCCATCTGAAATCTCGACCAAGTCTTCCCTCAATTGACGGTGCATCTCGTGAGCAACTTCTGCTGGTCGGCTACTACTGGAACTCCCTTTTTGTGACAAGTTCGGAGGTTCAGACTCCACTAACATTGCGTCTAAAGACACAGTTTTCAAAGAGATGTTTCTTGAAGAACTAGTAGACTTGGGATCTGATGGTGCAAAATTAGAGAGGAGATTAAGGGGCTGTGCATTGCTGGGGTTTCTTGAACTTGTGAAGAACCGGGCTATTGAAGTTGCCTCTCTTGCACCTCGACGGGACTTGGTGTCTTCTGCACACACAGCCTTCCCCTTCAACAAACGACGACGAAGAGCAGCTTCTTGCTCCACCTTGCGAGCCGAAGCTCGAGAAGCCCTGGCTGCAGCACTGGCCGAAATTGCTTTCGTTGGAACCTCCTGCATGACAGTGTCTTCAGCTGGAACCTCCTGGAGGCCGATGTCTTGAACTTTCAGCATGACAATGTTTTGAACCTCTTGCAACCCGATCTCTTCTCTCTCGAAATTGGGCCCCTCCAAGTCTGTATAGACAGCTTCCTTGCCCCTCGCAGAAGAATGTGCCATCGTAGAAGTCTAACAATCAGAGAAGAAAAAACAGAGAGCGAAGCCCCTCCCTTTGTCTCTCTCTCCTATCACTGCCCCAAACTAATACTGTAAGATTTGAGAATCATTATTACCTTTGGCGAGCTAGTCAAACCATAGCACTTCCTAGCACATCAAGACTGTAATGTTGACAACCACCTTTGGCGAACTTCTTTCAAACCATGGCGTTGAAGACAAAATCCACACCCAAAAACAGAGCTCACACAACAAACAGAGAGCAATGCATATGTTCCGTGATCTCGAACTCATCGTAGACAGAGTGCTGCAAGGGCCTGTACAAGAAAGGAAAAACAACGAGACGAACATACAATCATATAGGCCACTGATGCTTGAACGAACTGCCAAACCAACAAAACCAATTGCCTTGACAAGGAAACTGTCTCCCAGTGCAGCAAATCTCCATTGCAGTAACGTCTCGATGGCGCCTCCCCTCACCAATTGCAGCGCCACCTAAACCCACCTACAAAATCGAATGCATTTCAAACTCGGAGGGAATGGTGGCACTGTACTGCAAATCAAGACGGCAAGGCAATTACAGAAGAGGATTCAAGAATGAAAGAGAGGAGTCAATACACTAAGGTGCCTGAGATCTGGCGAATTTGATTCACAATCCTGTCTACGAAGCTGGCGATGAACAGAGTACTGTGCAAGGATCAACAGGCGATCATCTGCTGGCAGTATCCGAGGTTGCAGCGGCAATGGAGGAGGTGGTAGGCGATCAGCACAGAGGTATCCAAGGCTGCAGCGGCGATGGAGGAGGTGGGAGGGAAGCAATCGGGTGCTGAATTTCGAAATACAAGTGCCGCAGATTCAATGGAACAGGCGATGGAAACGACTAGGGTTGGCGCTATCAGGCTGCCTATCCTAAACCCTAGACCGCATTCTGGCACTTTTTAATTTAAAAAAAATTTATTTCCTAAACGCCTTTTCGCCAGGTTGTCAGCAGTGGTGCTAACTGGCACCATATCGCCAGAAAAAAAAGGGCTGATGACTTCCATTTACAGATTTGTCTATGCAAAAAATTTAATTATTAAGCGTGTAATTTATCAAAATTTGTATTTGTACCATACATGTAATTTGTGTCTGTACAACAAAATTTAATTATTAAGCATGCAAGCTTAACAAATAAATATCTCATTTCAATTAAGAACATAAGCTTACCAGATAAACATCTCATATCAGCTAGTGCAGAACGTAACCTTATCCAATAATAAACATCATGTTTCAGTTAAGAATAATTGTATTGTACATAGCATCTATACAAGTAATAAACATTACTGTATATTCGTCCACTCACCCTAGTGCTCCAAAAATTTCGCAATGCAAATGGAAGGAAGTTTTTTGAGTTTACAATTAATAACAATGTATCAAAAAAGAAAACAAAAGACCTTGCATTGACGGACGCTGGAGATTTGTAGAATTCAATGGAGGAGCTCAATCCGGCTCCAATTTGGTCCTTGACGGGAAATCGGGTTGGCCAAAACCTCATTCTGATTGCTCTCCTAGGGCTAGATGGTTTGGCGCCAAAACTATGCCACCTAATTCAACACATAGGATGAGTGATGGTTTCAATCTGGCCCTAGTATAAAGCCCTTGGGCCGGATTTGGAAAAATTGAACCATCCTATTGGTTCAAACTTGGAGAGTTTGGGCCACCCTTCAATTGGCCCCAAGTATAAACCGGACCATTGAGAAATTAGATTTTTTTAACCCTTAAAAAGCATGGACTTGTGATTGTGGAAATCATCCCTTTGGATTCCATAGGAATGATTGGCTTGAAAATCTTCAAAAACACTCATTAGAAGCTAAACTATTGTAGAAGACCTTTACTTTTCACAACAAAATTTTGAGGAATGTGTGTGGCGTCATTTGTGGATTACTAAAGTTTAGACGTATTACATTTTGGGTTAACATGCATGTATAAAACGATTTTTCAGAAAAATTTAAATTGTTTTTTTGTATTTTAAAAAATTTATCAAATTTCTTAGTGAACCGCCCTTTAATACAAGAATTCTTTTTTCAAGATTCTTAGTAAGTAAAATAACAATTCTTTATAGGATTTTTTGATTAAAAACTTTCAAATTTTCAAATTTTATTGAGTGAAATGTTATTGACTAAAGTATGACTCCAAATACATTGACAAACAAAATTGAGTATGGATTTGAAACTTTTTCATTCAAACAACCACACTATAACCATTAATGGACAAAATCCAAAAGTAGGTACACAAAAGTTATAGTATGTGACATATAACACATTACTATAGAAGTTTGAAAAAAAAATTAGTTTTGATTTGAAAGAAAATTAATTTTGAAGTTAGGTATGTCCAAAACTCAATTTTGTGTACCATAATTTGGAGCTAATTTATATTTTATCAATTTGGAACTCAAATTTTTTTTTTGTATCTTGGCATGTTAGTATACTTTCCATGAAGGTCAAACTTGGCATAAATTAAGTCTTTTGTAAAAGAAATGCCACATGTCATCTTGGGAATGGTGTAAGGTACCATGAACTTCTAA
Source organism: Antitrichia curtipendula (assembly GCA_951230915.1). NCBI lineage: Eukaryota > Viridiplantae > Streptophyta > Bryopsida > Hypnales > Leucodontaceae > Antitrichia > Antitrichia curtipendula. The sequence continues at coordinate 41,238,466 of OX579634.1, forward strand.
GAATCTCGGGGGGTGCACTTAGTTCTACTACAACAAACCATGTGCGAACAAGTGGTTTCTAATAAATTATAATTTCAACCTAAAATTTTGAGCATTGTTTAATAATAACTATAGGTTTCTATTGCCAAAATTTCCAACTCAAATAAAATATGAAATGGTTTCTAGAAGAGGTTGAAAGTGAACCAAAATGGCATATTTTTCAACTCAAATAATTATAAAGAACACATTTAGATGACCATTGAATCAATATTCAACTCAAAATGAACTTTCAATAGAAAGTTATTTTTAGGAATTTTTTGTTCATTTCTTAGACAATTTTTTCTTATATAATATAGGGGTGTGAAAGTTATTTTTTAGTTCTATATTGTATCTTTTTACTTCAAAAACTTGTAACTAATTATTATTAACAAATAAAAATATCAATAATTCAAAACATAAACTTTCAAAGTAGGAAAATCTACTCATTTTTTTTTTTTAATTTAGAATTCAAAAAGTATATAGGGGGTCCAAAGTTTTGTTCGCACGTGGTTTCTAATGGATACTCTAAGTGAACCTCCGGAGCTAAGAATTTAACGTAGAAATTCAACTTCGGCTCCTAAGTGCCAAAATAGACCTTCACATACAATATATCATTTTAAATTGTTGTATTCCAAAATTGAAGGAAGTTGACATTTGTAGAATTAAAAATATTCACAATTGGACAAACATGTAGATAATGTTGATTTTCACCATATTTGGATTTTATTGGAATTGAGAGTATGAAATTACATAGGCCATTGCCAATAGAGAGAGTATAGGTTGCAACATGAACCATTGTTATATCTTAGTGCCTTTACATTTGAAATATTTGTTGAATTGGACAATGCATTCAATTTATATATTAGAGTTGCATCATGCATTTTAAATTCAAATTTTTTATACAAAGACTAGAGTTTATGACGTACGTAATTGATTCAATTTATCAAATAATTTGTTTTTGTTAATTTTGATGGCATCAAAAATTTGAAAATTTTATAAAAGTGAATGTATTTTATGGTGGTTCTTAATTTTATGATGATATTGAAAATGATAATTTAGTTTTTTTTGGATTGGTTGAATTAATTATGTGTGTCATGAACTTTAATCTTTGCACACAAAATCTAAACTTTAAAGACACATCATACAACTCTAATATTGTACTTTCATATTTACAAGATGTGTTGCACCTCACAATAGCAATAGTCAGTATAAATGAGTACATGGAGAGGATACTAGTAATACAGTACATGTTATATTGGATACTTGTACAACTGAAAATATTTTATTAATTCAATATTTTGGATGATGAAAACTATTGAAATTCCATTTAACTTCCAAAGTTGAAAAATTATATTTTATTAAATATTTGGCAAGTGTGCAAAAATTGAAAAGGTACTATAGTATATAAATTGAACACATTGTCTAATTCAACAAATATTTCAAATGCAAGGGCATTAAGATGTAACAATGGTTCATGTTGCAACCTATATTCTCTCTACAATGGCTAATGCAATTCCATGCTCTCAATTCAAAAAAAACTATTCAAATATCTTGAAAACCAACATCATTTGCATATTTGTCAAATTGTGAATATTTTAAATTCTATAAATGTCAACTTCTTTCAATTTTTAAGTACAACAATATGAAATGATGTATATAATACCAACATGCCAATGCACAAAAAGTTTTTTTGGAGTTTTAAGAAAAATTGACAAAATATAAAGTAATTTCAAATTATAGGATATAAAGTTCGATTTTAGATATAGCTAACCTTGAAATTATTATTTTTTCAAATCACAGCCAATTTTTTCATCAAAATCCTACAGTATTGTATAATATGTTGCATCCTACAATTTTCATTGTATAATTACTTTTGCACTTTGCCCATTGATGCTTATCGTATGGTTGTTTGAATGAAAAAGTTTCAAATCCATACTTGATTTTGTTTGTCTCTATAACTAATATAATATAGTATGTAATTGTAAAAAAATATATATTCAACACATAATCTCATTCTAACCTCTAAATGCCCGAGGCACCAAATTCTGGTGTCAACAAAATTTTGGAGTTAAATAAAACCTAACCAAGTTTCTATTTTTAGTAGTTAGTATTTTTGAAATTTTCTTTTTGAAGTCTAATTTTAGCATATAAAGTACAATTTTGAACATGATTGATTATGATTTTTCTATTTAAGATTTTGTACAAAGGTGTCCATTGCAATCTTGACTCTTGGAATGAGCCTCAAATACACTAGATCTTGGAGAAAAAATCACATTAAAAATTCATTTAAAAGAATTGTAGAGTAGATTTTAGAAGCTATAAATTGATTGGAGTTATCATGTTAGGCCCTTTATCTCATGTTCTTTTGGTGACCAACTTTTTAGATTTGACATGCGAAAAGAAGATTGAAAGACTTCAAATCACTTTCACAATTTTAACACCTTGAGTTCATGATCAAGCATTATAATCTTTCAATCCTATGTGATCTCTAGCATGTCTAGTTTGAATTTATATTGTTACAATTCCAAGAAAACCGATACAACTTATCAAAATGTTGGCTTTTTTTAATTTAGAGCAAATTCCAAGAAGCTCAAGAAAGGCCTTGGGCATTTAGGGGCTAAGAGGACTAGAGGAGTCAAATTCTACTCATACTTCTAGACATGTTTGAAAAAAAACCTTTTTTCTAACTTTACACACCACTCTCTTAAAATTTGTCATCTCAGCATTTTAGAAAAAAATTCTTATATATTCCAAATGCTTGTCCCTACCTCTTTGTCCATTGGATTTCAAAATCATTTTTTTTCCTCATTATACAAAAAATCATCAAAAAAATGACTAGCATATTGGTGATTGCAAGAAAGACATGTATTATTTTCCGTCACAATTGGAGTGACGGAGTTGCCATTGGCCATAACTTTTGGAAAATGAAGCCAATGTACTTGAAATTTGTACTGGAGATGGCTAACTTAGAAGTCATGAGATTCCTTATTTTTCAATTTTTTTGAAAAAACACTCTGTAATTAAATTTCAACTTAGCTAATTTGTCACACTTTATGTTTTAGGAAGTTTTGGTACTAAGGAGTACCCAAAATTAATGGTCTAGAGCTAAAAATTTTGTGGTCAATTTCTACAATAGGGAAATATGTGCCTACCAAAAGAAATCTAAAAATACATTATTTTATGGCCTCCATATTTGTACAAATAGGGTTCCCTTGCACCTGAACATTGAAGATGGTTTTGACTTTTATTTTTGGATGAAACGTGATCACTATCAAGTCTTTACAAATGGCCAATTTTCAGGGATTTTGTATTCATGATTCTCTGATTATTATTAATTTATACCGAGTTGTATCTATTTTATGTGACAAAAAATTTCTTTTCAAATAGTATTTTTTTTAGTACTTACAAGTAGTCAACTAGTCATCAATACTAGTAGTCGTCGATTTTTCAAATCAACAAATGAGATTATTTTGTTTCATAGTATTCATAGTATTAAGCGTAGAAACTATAGTCCTAACTAAACGCTACCAAAATAGTTCGGTCTTTCTTGCAACCACCCAAATACTTATAACCATAGAAGGTGTTTATAACACAAATTCTTATTGGCTCAAGTAATTGAGTTGGCTTTTTGTTTTGTCTCGCTAGAAATTTTCCTAAGTTTGCTGATCAATTTGTTTCTTTTATAATGGAGCAAATTTGACCATTTTCTTAAAAACAAAAAATTACAAGTTTTCTTAAATTTTGTTGTCCAAATTTAAGCGTTTACCTTTAGTTATCTTTTTTTTTCTTAAACAAAAATTGTAAAATATGGATTTGATTGTTTAAAATTCATATGTACATAAAAACGCTTTGAATTATTCTATTATGATAATTGTGATATTTTATTCAAATTTAATTTTCATTATGTATTTTTTGTTCACTTTAATTAAGCAAGTAAATTTTATTTGCTATCTATACACTAGAAGAAAATGAGGGATTCTGCAATTGCAAAGAGCAACTGTTTTTTGAGTTGTGTGACTAATTTGCGACAGGTGAAAATCTAGAGGTCCGTAGTTGCAATGGACAAGTCGCATGGAAAATTAGAGTCGCAAAATGAAGTCAATTTGTTTTTCATCCGGCAGCGTAGTTTGAACCTTGTCGACGGCCTTTTTTTGACGTGGTTGCTTATGTGTACTTGTTGCCACGTGACGTCGATCATTCAATTGATGAGTTGTGTGACTTGTTTGCGACTTATCTGTGACTCTATTGCGACATGTTGGCGACTCATTTGCAACTTGTAGATTTTAAAATTCTAATCTTAATGATTTGTAGATTTTGGATATTACAAATCTAAACTCTATTTTAGATTTCAGATATTTAAATTTAAAATATTTCATTGGTTTAGGAAATTATGTAATTTTAAAATTCTTGGATTTTTACAATTTGTAGAAATCGACGCCTAATAGAAATCTTAAAATTCTACTAAGGGAGTTCATTACATAAGAATACAATGACTTATAAGTCTTATATGTCTAACCTAATGGTACTCTTGACAATTGATATGGGACAATTGCTATAAGACAAATAATCGGGAAACAAATTAGAAAACAACTAGAAAATGACTACAAAACAACCAAAAGAATTCTAGAAAATTCTAGTTGTTTTCTAGTCATTCTCTAGTTGCAATCTAGTCACAGAGAAGCTCTGTAATAGTGTAGGGTTACAAGAGTGTAACAGAGTTGTCATTTACAAATTCTAGTTGTTTCTAGTTGCAATCTAGTCGTTTTCTAGTCAAACTATAGTTGTTTCTAGTCGCAAACTAGTTGTTTTCTAGTCGTTTTCTAGTCGAATTGTGGTCAAATTTAGATAATATGCGATTGTGGTTTGCCACAGTGGACTCCACGATGCGTAGAGTTGTCCACATCGACAACTGTGATGAAAACTGGATGTAGAATACCTCACAGTAATTCTAATTGCCAACTCTGTTACAATTCTATAACCCTACACTTCATTCTACGACTACTTTGCGACTAAACAACCTAGTTGTCAAATTTGGTGCAAATAGAGAGGATTACAGCCACATGATAGTTGCATAGGACACTTAGTCGTTGTTTAGTCGTTGTTAGCCGGTTGTAGCGGACACGTTTTTCTTCTAGTGATAGAAGACATTCCACCAATGTAAACTAATAGCACCTACACAAAATTTGTTATTTTAATTAAGACACTGGAGTTGGAGGATGAGAACTATGGAGGTTGAAACTTGATTATCAACTTTGAAAGTTGTATGAAAGACAAAAAAAAACTATACCCCATTAACCATGGAGAAGGACGTTGAGGCCAAAAAGTATATGATAAATTCTTTTCAAGGCTACCATTGAAATGAAGAATGCACTTATTGGTCCAAAAATTGAATCATTTTTGGCAAAGTACTTTAATGATAGGTCACATCTTTTTAGGGGTTAATCTAATTTCAAGTTGCAAATCCAATTTTAAGTTTAATTTTGACACCATCAAAGGTATTGTGCTCTTTCCAAATCCATTTTATAATCAAATAAAAGATTGAATGAAATCCAATATATATAAAACACAAAATTACTTTGTTTGCTTAGAATTTTGAGTTTAATATAAGGTCCACAAATAGTTCAGATTCTAAATATGTCCCTTATGTAGGAAAGAATGATATATTACCCAAAATATCTATGACTATCATTGATCAAGAAGGTAAGCTTAAATGGGATGGTTAAGGATCTCCTACCATAATGCTTGATATATCACATGGGCCATTTTGGTCGGACTGTTGAAATGAAAGCGTTATGAAATTGTTTGAATTGAGCATTTTGTGCATAGCACCAAAGAAGACAAGACATTCCATTAACATCAACCCCTAAATGCCTAAGGCCCTTTTTGAGCTTCTTTGAATATGCTCTAAATTAAACAAAAAATTAACATTTTGATAAGTTTAATCAATTTTTTTAAATCTTAACCATACAAGTTCATATTAGACATATTAGAGATCACATGGGAAAAGAAAATACAACAATATCACTAATCAATTGAAAGATTATAATGTTTGATTATGAGGGTGTTAAAATTGTGAAAGTGGTTTGAAGTCTTTGAATCTCCTTTTCACATGTCGGCAAATCTAAAAAATTGGTCACCAAAAAAATAATTATGAGGCTAAAGGGCATAACATGTATAATCCCAATCAATTAATGGCTTCTCAAAATCTATTCTACAATTTTTTTTAAATTTTTTTCTCCGAGGTCTACTGTATTTGAAGCTCATTTCCAAGAGCCCTCAACACTAGAATATTAAGATTTGCAATGGACACCCTTGCACAAAATCTTAAATAGAAAAATCATATTCATTTTCATGCAAAATCAGATTTTTGATGCTATAACTACACTTCAAAAAGAATTTTTCAAAAATATAAACTACTAAAATTAATAATTTGATTAGTTTTTATTTAATTTCAAAATATTGTGGAAACCAAAATTTGGTGCCTTGGGCATTTAGAAGTTAACCCTAGACCGCCCAAGAGGACAAAAAGTGTCCTCACATAGTTTTAAGTTAAATTCAAAGTACTGTAACTTTTGCATCCAATGTCCAAATTCAATAAAACTTGTTGGGAAAGTTGAGACTTTTCTTCTAGTTTGTGTGGTAAAATTTTCAGATCAATCCAAGAGGTAATGATTTTCTGGAAGCCAATCAAAGTTCACAGGCTCAATTTGATTCACCAAAGTGCACTTCATGGCTGCAACTTTGGGGTCTTGTATCTCCTTCATCCAATGTTTGATTTCAATAAAATTTGTTGGGTTGTGTTTCCCTTGAATTCTATTTATTGTGGTGAAATTTTCATGTCAATCCAAGTTGTTTTGAATGTTTGGGAACAATTCAAAATTCAAAATCCCGCCATTTATGGACTATAGTGAACTTCGGCGGCTTGTATCTTCTTCATAAAATGTCCGTTTTCAATAAAAAAAAATTTGTAAAAGTTGCGCATACTAGTCTAGTTTGTGTGGTTAAATTTTCATATCAATCCAAGAATATATGAATGACTGAGAAGCATTTTAGTAGAAGGAGGTTTAGCCCTAGATGTGTTTTTTGCAACTTTTCTTGCCTATTTTTGACATTTGCAAGCCATTTTGCAAACATGTTGAGTCAATTGAATGATATTTTTTTTCACCAATGTGTTTGTACCCTGGTTTTGAATTACTTTGTAGTTTAAAGTTTTTTCATTTGATTAGGTTTAGAAATCAGATTTGGCCTCTAAATGTGTTTTTAGGAAAACTTCAGCATTCATTTTCCACACTAAAACATTATAATCTTGCAATCTACACGGTCAAATGACTTCAAATTTGATCCATGACATCTACAACATGTGTAATACGTGATTGTACGGTTAAGATCTTTATTACTTAGTCACATTTAGATTTATAGCACTTCAAAAACTAGGATATTTTTTACCCAAAACGGCCATGGGCGGTCCAAGGTTAAGTTAAGGCATTGCAACAACATTTGTTGCATCTATTTTAGAGTGAAAACTTTTTAGGTATGTTCTTCTTGGCAAATTGTTTATAGTTGAAGCCAAAAACCAAGACCCCAATATGAAGTAAGCTACAACTACATAGAAACTACACTAAGAAATTGTATTGAATAAACCTGCCATTTACCACACATCCAGAAAAACGGACAACAACCGTTGCCATTTATAAAACAGTAACCACACAATTCCATTACCAGTTCAATTGTGATGGGAACAAAATTTTGTATCACCACTCAACAACTACACATTGTACATCAAAGAGTTGCAAGGAATTTTTTAATTAGATTTCAACTTCATTGCCTACAAATTGCAATAAAATTTGTAGGAAGAAATCTTTTTGCATTCTGTTTTTCAAAGGTGAATCTGAACATGACATTTACTAAGCATGTCAAATTTCAAAGCATGCATGTTTCTATATTTTGAATTTTGTCTGTGCAATGATAGGCAAGTTTACTCTACATGTGGAATAACAATTTCATTAAATTGTGGCATTCATCTACATGAAGCTTCCTCTAAGAAGCTAAGATTGGTATGGATTTACATTTTACTCTGCGCGCACCCTGAAAGTGTTGAAGCTGCAGTGGAACTTGACGCCTGTTGTATCAGCAACACTATGAAATGGACCGACAGCCTCTTCTTTACAACTCCACCAAATCATCTAGAGTATAGTAGCCATTTACCACAGTGTGCGGTGAAGGGTTGGAAGGAATTTTTAACTAGATTTCAGCTTCATCGCCTTTAAATTGCAACAAAATTTGTAGGAAGAAATCTTTTTGCATTCTCTTTTTTGAAGGTGAATCTAAACATGACATTCAATAATCACGCCAAATTTCAAAACATGCTAAGTTTCTATATTCTATATTTATGTAGAGAAAGATTTGAATTTTGTATGTGTGGTGATTGGCAAGTTTACTGTAAACACCTTAAAAGCTTACAAGCAAATCTACAATTTTGACTACACACTTGAAGAATCATGGATACACATCCAGAAGTTTTATTTATACTGACCCCAAATTTTCATCTACGATTCACAGACTGCACACCAATTGTAGTCTGAGCGTACTGTAGACAGGTGATATCATTCAGCTGCTCCCACTCCCCTCCACAGACAAAGAACTCTGCAACGCCAACTCCAGTGCAAGCAAGCAAAAAAACATCATATTACTACAAAATTGGCTTCAAATTTCTTGAAAGTTCAAAATCCCACAGCGACGTGATCCAACCTCAGCTGCATTACATGTGTGCCCAACCCTGGCAAATCCTAGTTATTCAATACGCTAGCTACCTGCTGCTGCAGCTCCACTGAAAGCCATCAGCCACCTACGTTACTTCTCCACAATAGTCTACAACACTTGGAAATACTTGAACCTGTCCGAATAATCTACAATACTTTTTTGAATATTGGAAAGAAAAAAAAAAACTCGTCACCACCACCACCACCACCACCATCATACCCCATCGGGAAAATTTTGCAAAACTCATCAACCACCATTGCCAACGCTCAACTCGTAGCGAAGACAGCAACCACAACCCCTGCAGAACCAGAAACTCATGAATGAAGGGAAGGAAAGCAACTGCTCCCCTCGGATTGAAAGATTGGAGTTCAGGAAGCAAGTTGAGTGCTTCTCTCGATCTTACTGAGTTCCACCAGCAACCCACACCACATCATTCTGCACGGTCCAGTGACAAGCTTCCGCCCCTCTTGGGATCTCCAAAGCCTTGAACGCCGGATGCTCAGACGCCCACAGACTGGTATCCAAATGGCAGATGCCCACAGCATCAATCGCAGTCCTCTCATCCACACGCAGCTTCGCTTGCACCACCTTCGTCCCAGTTACATGATGGCAATAGTACAGCGACGAAGGAAACATGACTGTGTGACATATCACAATATGCTCTCCTTCGACCATACTTCTCTTCGTCACACTCTCAATCTTCACCAAGGAACTCGTCGTCACGGCTGGCGCGCCTTCAGTTGCGAGAGCCACCACTTGCGTCCCGAGCTGCTCCGCGACGAACTGCGCCATTGCGGGAAGCGTCAGCGCACACGCCTTCTCTTCGCCAGGCAAGGCCGCATTTTCGCACAAATACGCCGCCGTCCCCATCATGGTCGCCATGGGCGTGTTCTCTTGGATGTTGAAGATGTTCCTGAGCTTGGGTAAGTTGGTGGTGGTGAGAGCGGGGAGAGCGGTGGCGACGGCGGAAGGGAGGAAGGCGCGGGAGGGGATGGGGTCGTGGAGGTTTGAAGACAAGCGCATGTGGTTGCCTGTGAGGAGATGCTCTTCCAAGAAGAAATCGAACTGGAAGTCATTGATAGTCTTGATTGAGGAAGCGCGAGGAGAGTTGGCGTTGGTGTGTAAGCTGTGGGAGGGGCCGTAAGAGGAGATTTGGAGATTTTCGTCACAGATGAGAGATGCGGAGGTGCAGAAGGCGGAGCTCATGGAAGGGAAGACGGCGCCGCGAGTGAGCGCAGCTGCAAAGCGGGTGGCGAGGGGGGTGTTTTCCACTGGGGAGATGGACTCCAGGAGCGGCGCTGGGACGGCGACATTAGGCAAGACTGCACTCCAGAGGGTGCCTGTTGAGGTGCCGTCCAGTGTTGACACCAGTCCACTCATCTGCAAAATCATTCAGAAAACACATTTTCGTAAGGTACAGTCCTAAGCTCACAAGATCTCTTACATGATCTCGAACAGTTCATAAGCTTACAAGATATCATTGCAACGTGTAGCTAAATCATTCTTGTGAACAAGAATGGGAGCTACGTGGCCAAGCTACACGGTCCTTAGTCTTGAACTATACCAGTACGTCTCCATGTACCGTTTCGCCTTTCTTGAGTACGTACGAGAATGCAACCACGCAATCCAACGAAAGCTCAAATTAAAGGGACTGAGCAAGCGAGAACTCGGCCTGATTGCAAAAAACCGTCCAGGACTTAAAGAAGAAGAGTGGTGTGGTTTTCTTTGCACCCTGTGAATAAAGAATGTGTTTGAGGAGTTCGACTGTCTCGGGACTACCATAGGAAGCGCGCGCTTCTCGTGACACCTGCTTTTGATGGTACTAAGCGCTATGACTCACACAAGAACAGGCTCCGAAAGCAGATTTATACAATGCCCAATTGCTATCTCGAACGGAGTCTAACGATACAGCATACAATACTACCACTGTAAGAATCAATCAGTCACCGCAAGAACAGTACGTGCTTGAAGCAGACGCAATATACAATTACTTCGTTGCAAGGAGTCTAACAACACATATAGCACGCACGGCTACCGTGAGTATCAACTACTCCAAGAACAGACCGAAAGCAATCAGCTCAATTCCTTCGCCAAGCGATATTTATATCACATCCATTCAAGAATCCAAACCACCGGTCGAATTGAATTACTGTACAAAGCTACATCTTCGACACACATCCAACCTGCACATTGACTGTAAAATCATGAAGAAAGATCGATTAATTACGCCAGTGAACCCAAGAGCCCACAGACTCCATGCATGCCAGAATGGCGGACTCACTGTCAAGAGTCGTAACCGAAGCAACTACATACCAGTGTGATGAGTGCCAGCACCAGGGCCACAGCATGTCCATTTGCCATGGCAGCTCAAAAACCAAACCTCCACAAAAATAAAAATAACCCGCAACACTGTTGGAAAGCAAAGAAGAGACTGACTGAGATGCGAAAATTGTATGGAGAAACACCGGGGGTGCCAGGAGACCGACTTCGGAGTGGTGCGAATGAAGCTGAGGTTGGGCGAGCAGTCAGTATATGTAGCCGCCACGAAGGGGCTGGTGTGCCTATCTCCCAAGTTGTGGAAACTGGTGGATTTGTTAGTGGTGGATCTAGGCAGGCGTTTGTTGGGTGAGGCGCCGCCAAGGAGCCCCCGGTGCTGATTCTTGGATTCGGTAGATTTGGAAGGTGGTTTGGGATTTGGCATCTCCAGTAGTTTCGTTTTGGCTGCAAGCAGGCAAGCAGGCAAGCAGGCAGGCAAGCAGGCAGCAAGCAGGCAGGCAGGCAGTGCAGCAGCCTTTTGCTGCTGCAGCTTTCGGTTTGGGGGCTTGCTCCCCTCTCCTCCCCTTCTTGGTGGGAATCATGACCCCCCACCCTTTTTTCTTCCCTTTTCTGCTAAATTCTGCAGTGCTGGGCTGTCAGACAGACCCAAGAATGTACATGGTTTAATACTTTTGTAGGGAACTTTGGCACTTTGCTAAAAGGTCTCCCGGATGTACAGTACTGGACTGGGACTTATTTACAATGGAGTAAGTAACTTAACCCCTAAATGACGGACCTATAACCACTGATTTTAGGCCTCAGTGCCTATCACTCAATTTGCTGCCATTTTGCAACTAGACATGTATGAAAAAAATTTAATTTATTTTTCAGAGATGAAATTACATGTTTTCTTTACTTCACAAAAAATTTAGATTTTTTTGTGTAAAATTGATTTTTTTGAGAATTTTTGAAGAAAAAGAGAAGAAAAATCACATCAAGTAGAAAATTATTTCAAAAAAACCGAAAATTTCACCATGTGTGTATATTACAATGAAAAACATCATGGTGTAAACTCAGTTTCCGTCTCATTCTATAATTAGAAAATAATAGACATTGAAAATACACCCAAAGTTCAAATTGCAATAAAATGTGCAATATTAAGAATTTTTTCAAAATTCAAAGTGGAGAAGAAACTAGATTAGATGACCTTCATTTTCTTAGTTGGCCTCAAACTCAAAAAATATCATTTTTGTGGAGAAATTTCAGATTTAGAGCAAGGAACAACAACTTCCTAAAATACACTAAAATAGCATATTTTGTGATCCGTTTTTTTTAATAACTTCTCATTTATGTGAAGATAGACACTTGCATGACTACAAATTCAACTATACACTCTTTGTAATCCATCATGGAGGGTGAACAAAAATGAAATGGATGAAAAAAAGTTTCCAAGCAATGTACAGCTGACTGCACAATCATCCAAAAGCCACAAAACGGCTGTCCCGGCATTACAGGGTTAAGTTGGGTTCAAGTTGCTTGGTCACGAACCTGTGGGTTGGACCACCCACACCTAATCACTTAAGCATTTGTGGAACAAATGGTGAGATGGTGAGTACTTGAGTGCGATGGAATTTTTTCCCATGTAAGGAGATAGAAAATATTGTAATTGCAAAATTTTCAGAATTTTATATTCAAAACTGGAATTTCTGTGAATTTTGGGAGGCAAAAAGTGTCCCAAACCAATATCTGATGTCTAGAGTCCTACAATTCCGCTCATAGGGGAGACTACTTCTTGCTCATGCATACAAATTTCAAAGTAATACATGACATAACACATGGCATTCAGCAACTGTTCCTTGCAAACATGCATATCATGCATGTCATTAAAACCAATCAGTTCACAAAACAAATTTGCATGGCTGGAAATAGTGGTACCCTAGCAGTCGGGGATCCATTTGTGGTTGGTAATGGGTGGTTTGACTTTTCCAATGTTGCAGGGCTGTGGGGTTGGGCTTCCATTTGTTAATATGTCATGCAGCATTCTAGAAGTTTTTTTAGCTATTCGAGTAATCAGCCTCCTCTTTAGAAAAGTAAGGGGGCTTTGCAAAGGCTACAATCCTCTTCTTTCAAAGACATGTTAGTTTTGAAACTGAATTCCAAATTCCATTATATCAAGGAAACACAACAACAAAGGAAGGGATGGTTGTCTTCACCAACCCTAAAGCGATACTTGCCCTTGTCCTATCCGAGCACTCCAAGCCCCTCAATAGCCAACCTTGAAGCAATACACACTTTGTCTAAGAACATACTTGCTTTCAACACCCTAGGTATTGGCCTTGAATTTGACATGAAAAATGGCTAGACAATCTGACAATTTCATGAAAGCAATGGCTACATGTTTACATTTTATTTTGCATATTAGCTGGTTGCCAGCCCAACTAACTTTTTATCTTGTTCTAAATCCTCTAGATTTTCATACTCCACTCAATTATTTTTCTAAAGGCATTGGCTAATGATGAACTAACCGGCAGTTCTCCCCAAACATTGGTATATGATCTTTTGGGGGTAGTTTTGAAATTCAATTTTTGAAAAGTGTGAATCTTGAAGTTTATTAATGGGCTCAATTGCTTTGGGCAATAACTTGGGATAACCTATGTTTGTATTTCATATGAGGAAGGGTGTTTACAAAGTGAATCCAATCCAAAGTGTATCTAAATTCATTTCTATTACACATTATTATGAGCCTCTTGAAGGCCTTGAATTTGGAGTAATTGACAAAATTTCCATTGAAAAAAAATTCTTGCTTGTAATAGCCAAAGGTCAATTGAATGGTTATATAACTCTTAAAGGACAAACTTGCCCAAAGGACATGGTTTTAGAATCAAACTTGAGTTTCACATAGTTCTTAATTTTAAATGCCTTGGTCCTTGGAGCTTGACTTAAAAAAATGTTTTTTCAATAAATAAAAAATTTAATAATTAAAATCGGAATTTTGGTGACACTTTGAAGGTAGCATTTTGAAAGTTTAAAATACACCACTTTTGAACTTTTCTATCAAATGTCTCTCAATGCCACATTTAACTACTTCTAGACTACTCAATGAATTCTAAACAAAACATTTGGAGATCTACAAATAATAACATTTGGAGATCTCCGAATGTTTGTATAGATCTTCAAATGTTTTATATTTTGATCTCCCAATGTTTTGAATTATCTCCTAATGAGCATTTTTTCTATTATTAGTTATGAATCTTTTGAAAGTCTAAAAGTAGTTAAATGCGACATCTTAGTGTGAGCTCAAGAAACACACCAATTACACCATAATTTTTATCACTATCATTTCTATTTATTTTTTAAAATTGTATAATTTAAAGAATTTTGTAATTGATATGATTTTTAAAAGATATTTTGTAACTGATATTACATTAAAAGATCGTATAAATTTTAATTATAAAAAAATGAAGTTGGTTATATATTACTACATAAGAAAAATATCCAAATTTTAAAAGGTATGTTCTAGTATAGAAAACTAATGAAGTTTGACCAAATGGGAACACAAAATGTTATTTAAGGGTTAAATTGTCTCAAATACGAGGTCCATATATAGTTAGGGCTCTAAATGTGTTTTTTATTTAGGAAAGAGTGACATGTTTCTTGAAACATCTATGATAGTCATTGATTAGGTAGGTAGGTTTAAAGGGATGGCAACGGACCTCCTACTTTAGCCAATGCATAAAACAAATGAGCCCAAATGAGATGCTTCATTGCATAGGAATTGTCTTGGAAAATGCAATGGGATCTACGTATTATAAAGGAATTTTTATTGCGTGCCTCCAAAGTTCACTATTGTCCACCATTATATATTGATAAAAAGAAAATAGACCTTTGTAAGTTTCTAATTCTCTTGTAATTTAAAAGCATGTTCTATTGGCCCCAATGTAAGCCTGCAAACCACCAATCCAATGTGACAAGTAGTTCTCCTAGAGCTTTCACTTCCCTATACTCCCATAACCAAGTATGTGATTGACAAACACAAACCTATGACCCATCATCTCGGGCCCTACAAAGTTGCCTTTCTATTACGGACTTATACTACTTACAAAAAAAACAAGTCTTGTTAAAATCTAATTTTTTTGTCCAACTTCTAAGTGGTACTTTTTTCAGTGAGCAAGTTGATATTTGTAGCTTTTTAAAAACTTCTTTTGTGTCTCTTTCATATCTTCAAATTTTTTGTAAGGTAGATATGCTACCATTGGTAATCATTAGATCAATATTGACAACAAACTATATAAACCTAATTATATGGCTTAACCCCTAAAGTTCTTTGCCAATGTTTCAATAAAAAATACACTTCTAAATTGCCTTTCCAATGCAAAGAGCTAAGATGGGACAAAAGTGTTTGTTTTGAAAATCCAATTGTAGGATCTTTGCATAAGTTTTTATAAAAATTTATACAAATTAAATTTATTAACTTTGACCACAAAGATTGTCAGATAATAGTGTTTAAAAGTGAAAATTAATGGTTTATTTTAAGCCTTGCCATTCTAGGTTTCCAAAACGTTGAATCATCTTAACTTAAATTTTTTGAACTAGAGAGATTTGTGATAAAAAGAAAATTTAATTTAATAAAATATACATATATATAAATAAATTTATATATATATATATATATATATATATATATGATAGACAATTGAATTGTTTTAAAAAAAAACTTTATTTTTATCCTTTAAAATATTGTGAGGCAAAAATATGATGGAAATTGAATAGAAATCTATATCATTTATAATCCTAAGGTGGAATCAAAACATGTTAATTACAATAGTGAGATTGTTGAAGCAAATAATATTAACCCTATACAACTCTTTTTTATAATGAAAATTGTGAAAATTGATTTAAAAAATGTTCAAAAATCAATTCTATATATTATTTTTTCAAGTATTTTTTAAAGAATTGCTAGCTAAATAAAATGCTCCATAACCTTTGTATTACAAATTCAAATGTAATGAATTAAAGGTTTCTAAATAAGCAAAAATGCATTTTATTGAATTTAAAAATATAAATATCTATATTTTTTGAGGGTTTTTTGCCCAAGCTTAGCTATTTTTTAATTATGTGACATAATTTTTTCTTCTGGGCACTAATTTAAAATAAAAATTACATGCCCCAAAATTTATTACATTCACATCTTTATAAAAAAATCTCAAAAAATTAGAATAAAAATCAATGTCACATGAACTTATTTAAAATCCTAAAAATCTATTCTAGGACAAAGGTCCTTTAGGGGTTAATATTTCAAGTTTTTTAGGGGCATATTCAACAACCTTAATTAGCATCATTCAAAAGCAAGGGGCAACATTCCATAGAGGTCAATTTAAGATGCAATTATTTCAATGACTTGAATGTCTTATGATGAGGAAGCCAACAAATCAAATAACATACATCTAAATTCAAAGGACTCTCAAATTTTAGTAACCTTCAATTGATTGAGAGATGGTAATACTAATGGAAATATGGTCTAATATGAAAAACAAAAAAAGGATGGAGAGGAAGACCCACATTACCAAGTACACTTGTTGTAAATCTTTTTATGGTCATTTCCATAAGCTACTATGTTACATACCATGTTTCAAATAAAGCACAATAGTTACACCTAAAATCAACCCCTATAGATGTCCATCCCTATCTTTGAATGGAAAATGAACAAGCCAAATACCTGAAATGTTGAATAGTAGAAGGATAACAATAAATGGAGTTGGGAAACTATTTTGGACAATACACAAGCTCATTTGTTGAAATAGAGAGGCAACAAGTTTGTAGAAAAATTTGCTTTTGGTATAGCATTCTTTCAATTTAACTTGCGCAATTTTCAATACCATGGATGTTTTTTCTTTGAATGTGTCAAATGGATTTAAAATTTAACCAAGGAGGTTTGATTTTTATTGAGCTACAAAAACAATCATTAAGGTAGGAGGCTCTCAAAGCAACACTTTAAGAGCTGATTTCATTTTCAAAGAAGATAAACTCCTTGAAACAATTTTTAGTAAATTTTACTAGGAAGAAAAATGGAATTGGCATCTAATCCAAGTTGTTTCATATTTTTTGGACCTTCATGGAATTAGTTACAAATTTTTGAAGTTGAAATGCAACGATTTCGAAAAACAACCCCCTCTTGAAATGTACAATGTTGGTACATTGAAGAAAGTAAAATGTACCTCTGTGTTAGAGGTCACTTTTAGAGCCAGATCGCTTTTAGAGCCACCTACCTTAAAAGGGATTTAGCCCTTATAAAGGGCTACAAGTTTCCTTGCATTCCCATATTGTAGGAACGCAAGGGCAACAACTGGCTGCAGCGATTTGACGTGGCTAAAGTTCGACCATGTCGAACAAAAATGAAAAATGAAAAAATAATTCAACTTTTTTTTCTATTTAAACTTTATTTTTTTAAACTTAAATTTATGACAGAGTGCCGTTCTCGCACTGCATTGAAAACAACAAGGGGAACAGGCCTGAAACGGTCCTTCCCTTGCTTCAAATCCCCTCTAATGACATGCATTTCTTAGATGATGTTTAAATGGGGTGATAACAATATTTAACCCCTAAAACCCCGAGGGTGTTTTTTGCCAAAAACCACTCAAAACTACCACTTCTGTTGTAATCACTTAAGGAAACCAATTTTTTTGGTTTTTTGGGAATTCAACCGTAGGATCTTGTACTTAACTTGTTTGAGATCACGTAGTAAAAAATTCATTAAATTTCACCGTACGGATTGGAAGATATTAGCATTCAAAGTTGAACAAAAAGTTTTTTTTCAAGAAGATGCTTAAATTGCCCGAAAAACTAAAATTGTCCATAACTTTCTCATACCTAGTCCAAATAGAATGAATCAAAGCTCCACGTATAGGTAAAAATATAATCTTTTAGGAAAATAATTCAAAAAAAAAAATTTTGACTTTTGTAATTTTTTGGGGGTTGCTTGCCAATCTCCATTTCTTGCTCATTGTGCCACAACTTTTTCATCCGGCATCCAATTGAAACAAGAATTATATATCCACAAAGCTCTTGCAAAGCTACACGACCTCAAAAAATCTCAAAAAAATTCACTTCAAATTGAGACAATAGGAACCTACCCGGACCCAAATTGTTCCCGAAGGGGACAAGCAGGGCTTTAGGGGTTAATAACTCAATGAACTTTTGATTTTGACATAGGACTATAGGTGTCACCCAAGTATCACCCGAGTATCAAGGACTCAATAGCTGGCTCCTTCTTCCCAAATGATTAAAAATGATTAAAATATTTAAAAATCTCTGGAAATGTGATAGTGGTACCACGGTACCTTACTTTTAGTCAATCATGTCATTTGCAGGCTCTTTACCTCTTTCCAACTAAGCAAAGGAAGCCCCCTGGAAAGCTCCAATTCTCACCAAGAGAATATGATGCATTTGGTGATATATAACCAGTTTCATAATCATTAGGCTGGGCCACACTATATTCATTAATTTAAAAAAAAAAATTCTATACCACACAAAATAGGCCTGAATTCAGTCTCAATTCAGTTGCAGGTTTGTAGACTGTAGCTGTCACCTTTACATTCCCCCCTCGGGATATTTATTCATGATCTGACCTATGATTTTGATGCTTACCAACCCATCCTTACAACCTCTTGATAAATGTACCCGGGGACTTGACGGACCCAGGCCGGGCTGAACTGTCCAAGGGGCGAAGTTAAATTACGATGATGACGTGGCCCCATTCCATCGACCATCAAGAGTGTCGCCATTGCCATCCAAAAAAACATCAAAGCCCGGGCTGCCCCTTGGCTTAACCTTACGACATTAAAAAAAAAAGTACAATGGGAAAGAAGCAACATCAAATCATTGAGCTTTAAAAAAAATTGTATGTGGACTTGTCAAATCACAAGGACCAAAGAAAACTTAGTTTTTGAATTCGCTGAACTTTTATTATTGGACTGATTGGGTGTATGCTCCAACGTAAATATACTTTGTACCGAGGATTATAATGAGTGTAGTTTCTTCTGTCAAATTGAATTGAGGACAGTTTTTTTTTATTTTTTTAGGAAGTGTTAAAGTGGTGATATCAAATGTTATAGTGGTGCTCTAAATTTCAACATTCATCCACATATTGGATAGAAACTATCACATTAGCATGTAGCACATATCCATACTTATGTTTTCATCTACAATCTAGCAATTTTATCCAAGTTTTTTTTAATAAATTTAAAGTTTTCTAGTGATTTTATGCTCTTTCAATATTGTTTGTGTTCCAAGGGTGTAGTGCAGGGTCTATTACTTTGATGTAAATGGTCGACAAATCGCCCCCCCTCCCCTTCACCCCCCAATTGAAAGTTGGAATTCAGGCTTAAAATATTGGAATGTTTTGAGGCGTGAAAATTGAATTTGAAATTATACTTGTACTCAAAAACTTGTTTTCTTCACTTTGGATGCAAATATCTTGCAATCTATGCATTCAAAGTTTTTGAAATTTCTTGTATTATTGATTTTGGCTTTCGTACTATCGATTTTGATTTTCTAAGTTTTTATGTTGAATACTTGAGTTGAGAATCTAAGGAAAAAAAATTCAAGAAAAAAACACTTAATTTTTTCTCATAAAAAAATTATTAAGTAGACATAGGTTCAAGATTGAAGGAAAAACTAAATTGTTAATAGTTCTAAAATGAAATTGAAATACAATAATATCAGTGGTGAGATTGTTTGAACAAGCAAATACAACCACATCTAACAATTTTTTTGGGGAAATTGTGAAAATTGCATTCAAAAATGAATTTTGTAAATTATTTTTTCAAGAAGATGCTTAGATTGCCTGAAAAATTAAGATTGTCCATAACTTTCTCATCACTAGTCCAAATAGAATGAATCAAAGCTTCAAATGTAGAAAAAATACATAGTTTTAAAGGAAATTAAAAAAATAAATATTTTGACATTTTGTGATTTTTTTGTGTTGCTTGCATACCTCCATTTTTGGCTTATTGTGCCATAACTTTTTTTTCTCAAGCATTGACTGAAATAAAAATAATATATCCACAAAGCTCTCCCAAAACCACACATCCTCAAAAACATTCAAAAAATTACACTAAAAATTGAGGTCAAAGGAACCTACCCTGAATCCAAATTGTCTCCCGAGGGGACAAATGGTCCTTTAGGGGTTAAAAAATAAAATCTAAGATCACTCTTTAGAAGTCAAACTATAGCCTAAGACCTCCCCTTTTCACACAAAATTCCAAGGATGAACATCAACACTTCTGTTTTACATTAAAAAATTCTGACACTTTTAGGCCGCCACATCATCATCACAGGGTTTAAAACCCACGACAAAATACACCCTGATCCCAAGCTCTCCATTTTCCAGTTCTATGTGGTACTCAAATGGTGATGGCATTTGCTTGGTCCATGCTTGCCCAAAGGCAAACTTATAATAAGATACCCCTATGGTATCCCAAATCATCATGGCAAGGGAATGTGAAGTAAAAGGCTGCGGTGTTGGGTCACAATTAGAGTATGAAAATGGTCAGAAAAGGTGTTCTCCTGAACTTTCTCCGCATTGCATTTATAATGACATCCATACAAGGAGACTTTCCACTGAATTTAGCATACTTGGAATGATGTCGATTTTTAAAATTCCCTCTCTTGAAAGTGTAATATCCTTCAAATTAAAGTGTGCAAAAAGTCTCACAAGGGCAAAACAAAAAAAAGAAGGTAATGATGGATTTACCATGAATCAGTCACACCTTTTGCTTTAAAGTAGTACAGAATTACAGAAAGAGAAAAAGAAAAAAGAGAAAGGAGAAAATAAAAGGAGAATTTTGTAACTGAATGACTTGATACATGTGGAATGAATTCACATGTCACTTTACTGTACATTCCTAGGTAGAACCTTTTTTTTTGGCCATTGATGGGCCAAACTACTGCACCATTTCAAAAGAATTCTGTACTTCTTGGTACTAAAAAAAGTAGTCTTTTTTTTCATTTTAATAAAAGATATAGTTGAAAGAGTGATTATTATTTTCATAACTAACGATATAACTAATAAAGATTTTTCACATGGATACATAATGCATAATCTCAAGTAACAAATATATTACAGTGGAGTTTGACTATGATTTTAAAGGCTACATTGAGCTCAAAACTACATTTGATCATATACCAACATAACTTGTTTGTTAGGGGTTAGTCATGTTTTAGATTGTTAAACTACTAGATCTTATGAAATTATGGACTATAAGTTTTTGAAATTGATGTCTAAGACAATAACTTTAATTATTAAGTATATATATTATACTATGATGTTTTTAATTATTAAGTATATATTTTGTTTATTTATTCTTGAAAAAAATATATTATAAACCATGTCAAAAACTACATAGTTTATCAAAAAAGTAAAAAATAGGATAAAATTATTCAATTAATACTAAATAATTAGTTTTATTAATATTATTTAACCCCTATAGCCCCATTTTTGCCAAAAAACATTCAAAACTACTACTTCTTGTTGTATTCACTTAAAGAAACCAATTTTATTTTTTTTAATAATTTAATCGTAGGATCTTGTACTTAACTTGTCTGAGATCATGTAGTAAAAATTTCATCAAATTTCACCGTACGGATTGGAAGATATTAGCATTCAAAGTTGAATAAAAAGATTTTTTTCAAGAAGATGCTTAAATTGCCTGAAAAACTAAGATTGTCTATAACTTTCTCATCCCTAGTCCAAATAGAATGATTCAAAGCTTCACGTATAGGTAAAAACATAATATTTTAGGATAAAAACTCAAAAAAAATATTTTGACTTTCTGTAATTTTTTTGGTCTGCCCGCCAATCTCTATTTCTTGCTCATTGTGCCATAACTTTTTCATCTGGCATCCGATTGAAACAAAAATTATATATCCACAAAGCTCTTGCAAAACTACACAACCTCAAAAAATCTCAAAAAAATTCACTTCAAATTAAGACAATAGGAACCTACCCAGACCCAAATTGTCCCCCGAGGGGACAAGCAGGGCTTTAGGGATTAACTGAAATTGATATTTTTCAAGGAAGATACTTGATTAATTAGTTGCCTAAAAACTAAGTCTAATGTGAATCTAGAGAAAGAGTCACAAATGAACCTATACCTTGTAAATCATATCTACTAAATTATATATGTAAAATATGCCACAATGTGTACAAACAATATGCCATGTGGAACATGTGGAGTAAATTGCTCATTACATGATTTACACAAGAAATTGTTCCATATTATTTATTGGTCTTTAAACATTTGAACAATCCAATTCTTGTCATATATATGGATTTGGGAGGTCACAGTGTCATATTTCAAGTAGTCACAGTGTGTATTGGACTAGGATTACACACTTCCCTTTGTATTGAGATTAATGTGCTTCCAACAAACACAATTACTCGGAAACAACAATGATGAGATGCGTTTGCTACTAGTAATAAAAGCTTTTTACGGGTCTAGCTTGCCCTCATGGAAATGGCCGTTGGAATGAGCATGTCATTTTTGCCCGTGAAGGTGGCGGAAAGTGATGCCTCTAAGGTGATCTTAGATCAAATAATGCTCCATGACACAAGTGCATGGCATCTTACTGCTTGCATGCCAAGAAATGCAAGACACCGTGTAACCTTGCCATCATTAAGAATTGTAGATAGAAGTGAATATGGCAGAGTGGTTTGCATTGGGACTTGGGCAAAATGGACTGCTACATTTAACTAAAAGGTGGAAGAGAGCAACAATGATGATCATTTTTTGGAGTAATCATGCGGTTTTGGATTCAAATGGATATTTTACAAGCAAATTAAATTTTTTTTTGTATGAGCCAATCTCAATGGATGGTTGTATGCGGCCGGATCTTGGACTAGTCACTAGACATGTTGAAAACTCTACTTATGGCGTGGTGTACCAAGTACCAAACTTTGCATTCTCAATCTCACAAGATTGTAGCACTTCTCAACATACAACCCCTATTTTTATTGACCTTGTTGCCTTATACAATTAAGTGCATTGGAATTAATGACTCTTAGTGGGAATAATATCTTTTCTATAGATATATCCAGGACATCGTGCACTAAAGAGAGCAAAAAGCTAAAGGAGCTCCATACATCTTTATACACAACATCAATTAGTTGTTCCAACAGACCCTATACTTGACATTGTCATTGCAATACAAAATGGTGGGGATGTCCAAAGTGTATTGAGAAAAGGCACGCCATTGACAAGAAGGCTTGTCTTCCAATGCATTGCATTGACTACAACACCGCCATGACTATCAAACTCAGAGACAAACACTAGTTAGAGCACAACCCTAACATTGTCCGACAAATTTAGAGAATTTGGAGCCACTACATTCAACCAATCACAGTCACCTACATCCAACGCTCTTGAGTATAGATGGATTCAATGACAACCACCCTCAATCTATTCTAATTAAACCTTTTTTAGTTTAATGTCTAATTCATAACTAAGGTGCTTTTGTTGGAAGAAGTGATATGCTTCAGATTCAATTTTTGTCCGTACTTTTGGAAACTTTTGGAATCATGTCCATGTACCTCAATTACACATAGCTAATGTTGTATATTGCATACATATGGCATGTCAAACGGGTGTCTTCAATGCACTAAGGTCTTCCATAGTTAATTTTAATTACAAGCAAATATGTTTATGTATAGAACCATGACCAATTTATTCACTAGAAGTTCCTAATGTAAGTAATTTGAATCCCACTTATTTGCTTTATTTGTTTTTGAACTTTTAGTTTCTTGGATGTTTTTGCTTAGTCAAATGTGAATCGAATCTTATAGCATACCAATACTATGATTGTCTTTCCCTCTTTTAGAAAATTGAGGTTGCTATTAGAGTATTTTTCTTCCCTGCTTAAATTTATTGCTACCTTTTAGACTTAGTATTATATAAGTCCATCACAAATGTGCAATTCTAGAATTCCATATGTATCAATATTTCAAGTTTTCACTAACTTGAAGGATACGGAGGGGGATTCATGTAGTTACCCTAAGCGAAGGCCAAGAGGGTGCATTGATGACATTATCTGCTTAGAGGCTCTTCATGCTACTTTTAAAAATGAATATCAATATCTGGATTGAGCGGGACGGGATGCAGAAGAAATATATGGAGGAGGCACAATAGGTGGGCTATATGTGCTAGTCATAGACACATTAGAGACAAGGTCTATACAACCTTGATGCCCTTCAACACTTACTACTCTAGCAACAAAGGATGATCCAAATTTTGCTACATCGACATCATTGACTAGTAGAACTTGTGGGAGTGGCCACTAGCATGACTTCCTCCAACTATAGTGCTTAACTTTTGAAGCCCCATCCTCTTGCGGCATTGAGGAGAGGGATGCAACACCTTCGTCACTCATGCTATATCTAGCAATTCCTTAGTTGATGCCATTTTAAGAGTAGAGAAGCATCTAGACTTTATAGACATTTATTTTAAGGATAGCCACACTCCAGCTACAAACTTGGACACGTAGAAGAGCACCTAAAGAGCTTTATGTATTTGTCCATGCTCACATGCTCCTCACACCACTTTGCCTATGGGCCACTTAAATACGTCCAACAATCTTTAAATTCATCTTATAGAATTGTAACTGTAGTGCACCATAACCAAACCTACAGCTTTGACAGATAGTTGGCAAGTACTTACTACGGCTTCACAATTGTAGGGAGACCACATGTCCATTTACGTAGCCTTTATTAAAATTATGGCAAATGGAGCTTCTAAATGGCATGCCTATATTCAATTCCAACTATAGCCATGGGGTCCATATCCAAGACAATAAGAGGGTCTTTTTTCGAGACATCTGCATGAATGTAAATCTGAAAATCCTAAAATTTAACAATGAGCTCTAGGATGGACTCTAAGACTTTAGTGATATGGTTGTTAAATTCTACTACTAGGAGGTTATAAGATCCACGATATTCACCATTGCCTTTGTACAAAGCATTGGTTATCAAGAGGTGAAAGTCAATAATATATGTGTTGTTGATAAGAACCTCTTTGATGTATTGGCACAACAATCACTCTAGTTTTGGAGCAATTCAACCATTGATTCCACACAAACATTTCAATCTCATACTCCTCCTTCACGTAAGTGCTTATTGTTTTCTACATAACATCATTTGTTATTGATGAAACCAAGGTTGGAAATTATGGAGGACAAATTTGTATTCAAAAGCATGTAAGGATTAGATTATGACAAATGAATTTCTCTTTACATGAAATCGATATGCTATACATTAGTCTACTATATAAACAAACCGTTAGTTTAGTAGAAATTGGCTTCAATAATTTATAGACAGTTTGCCACGCATTTGGTGCAATGTGAGAGGTCCTCATCAATTGGACCAACAATGAAGTGTCTCTTCTCATGGAGTCGCTACAGACCACCGTGCATGACAGTCATGTACCCACTTCAAATTGATAGACACTTTTATGGCTTAAGGTTACCATCTTGTCCTTGCTACTTCTTAGAAACGTTTCGAGAAGTCCCTTCATGTGGTCTATTCTCTTGGTCAAGAGTCTATTCATATTTAGAGAATTCTCTAAAATAACTTTATTGAAACATCTAATGAAGTGTATCATGCTTGTGAATTCCAAAGATTTATACTTATGGTCATAAAAACTAACATGTCTATGATAGACTATTGTAGGATTTTTTGCAAGATATGATTCAATTACAAATGGTCTTTTGAAGGCCCTGTTAGTCTTAACTCAATTGTGCACTAATATTGTTCATAAGATGGGGTGTTTTTCAAATTTCAAATTTGAGAGTCAAAATAAAATAAGTGTACTATATTCATCACTAACAAATTTGAGAAGAGATATTATTGTTAAATAGCCTTATTTTTAGTAGATATTGTGGTTCTATCCACCATTTTTATAATTCTTGAAAATGCAAGATTCTACTACAATGTGGACATGATGCTTATATCCTTGATTCTCACAAAATGGAAGGCTTGATATTGATGCCATGGCAAGGGAATCTTTTTCTATATTTACATAGTCATGAATTTTGCTTTGCCACAAGACTCTAGATTGTATATACCCAACTCAGACATCCATGCTTCTTCTTCTACAAATGCCTATTATTACAATGGTATTCTGCAAATTTTGTGACACGGAATCTCTTATTTTGGATTGTTTCTTTCTTAGTTTTTTTTAACATTGCAATTGCAATCTAGACCTTTGAAAAAACCATACTTGGAAGAATCAACACTATCAACATGGGGTATGTTGGAATGTGAGTGGGGAGTAGGGAAAAGTGAGCGTAGAGCAAGATTTTTTGCAATAAGCTTAGAATCCTATGACCGTGGGAAGGCGTATTTAAAACTGTGGGTTCAAATAGGTTTAAGAAATAGACAGTTTTAGGGTCAATTATTCAATTGTCACCTATGATTGTGGAATTTGGACAGGATTTAGAGTTTAAGACCTAGAGAAGTTGGCAGCTAGTGCTGAAGCAAATGAAGTAAATATAAAAATTGCAAGAAACAAAACTTGTTACATACATAAAAATGAAGTCTAATGCAACCTCCAAATCAAGGTTTTGAATACAAGTGTGGAAGATAGTATGAGAGGTTTATAAATGAAGGATTCCATATATTCATAACAATGACAATCACAATGCATTGGTTGATTTCAAAGAGTATTAGTTGGTTCCCAATTTGGATAGGGTGTTGGGATCTAATGATGCTAATCATTGGCAAGCCCCACATCAAATTTTAGGAGGATCTACTAAACTTAACATTAGCACTTGGTCTACTGCGTGGATGTAGTTTGTAGCCCATTGACATTGTAAACACTATAATTATCATTAATAAGTGATAGAAGGATCATAATGTCCCCATTAGCTCACACTAGAAGAAATCCATGTTTTTTTTTGACATGCCCAATATTTTTATGACGGATTTTTTTGGACATCTATTTCGACATCTAGCTATTTTTATGTCAACAATAACATCCAATGAATATCACAAACAACATAAAAATAGCTAGATTTCAAAATAGATGTCCAAAAAAATCCGTCATAAAAATACTGGGCATGTAAAAAAAAACATGGGTTTTTCCTAGTGTCAGCATTTTTTTGACAATCACTGTGTATTTCTTCCAACAAATGACGTGCTCTTCCATTAATACCATTGAACTAATGAACTATTTGCCCGCTTAATCACAATGTTAAAAGGAAATGTTCATGTGCCTCTCTTTAATTTCCAATATTGACACAATGTCATATCCTATTGACATTGTAATTAAAAAGGCAAGCAATATAATAGTTCAAAAGTGTTAATTGATGAATATGTCTTTTGACGGAAGAAAATACATGACGATTGTCACAAAGATGGTATTTGTGTGAGATAATGATGACATCCTAAATTGGCAGAAAATGCTAGCCAATTCCAACACTATAAATCACTTGGAAATGAAATACACTCTAATGTGAATGAAAAAACAAATTTGAAAATTGTCCATTACCATCACGCACTGCAAATACTACCGTACTGCATAGTTAAGCACATCCGTTAGAGTGAGTTGAAGTGGAACTACTCTTGCTATCTGATGTCTACTATGAAGATTCTACGGCATAGTCATCTACATACTCCAAGATGCGAGGATGCACGGATTAGGCCTTAGAAATAGACGTAGGGTCTTGGATGACAAAATCCCTAAAAAGTGCCGCAACGTATACATGTAGGACAAATGGCTTGGAAGATCTTGGAAAGAATCTTGGATTTCCAAAGAATGGGACGTTGAACTTCTTCACTTTTTGGACTTGCCTACATAGACCATGAATCACAATTAGATTGAACTTAGTTAAGATTACAAACCAATAATAAACTAGAAAAAAAGGAAACTTATTTACTAAATTGTGTTGTTTTGGTGACACGCTTGACTTGTACCTCCATGTTGTCTACATCAATGGATGCTACGGCATGATGTTGCGCTTGCGCCAAAGGAACAACCATTGCATGCATGAAGGGAGCGATCAAAGCATCAATAATTGCTTATCCTCCTTGAATGCCATAATATGGCAATATGTTGCACGACAAGCCTGAATGCTTGAATCTATTATAATTAAACACGATATTCATCAAAACAGTACATTTAAAATTCAAATCACTTGTAAAGTCTTCTAGTATTAGGAATTGAAGACAAAGTAACTTGTGGCTAATGTACAGTCTATGACTATGTCCACCGGTGTAGAACATGCCTTGACGAGCATCTACATGAATTGATGGGCCTTCTCACACGGACCATGCCCTGGCTTGTCACCATTCATGGTGGCATTGTCTCTATTACAAAAGTTTTGGAGTATGTTGTCAAGCTTAACAATACCCCCTACCAAGTTATGAAACGAAATGGACTGGATTGAAAAGGTGGATGCTTTATCCTTTATTACCAAAGATATGGCAAAGCGCATCGTCTGCAAAACAAGTTAAGTTAGACTCCAATACATGCAAAATCTCAATCAACAACAAAAAGCAAAGAATAGGGAAGAATATACCGTCTTTGTCTAGTCAACAAGGGAAGTTAGATGAAGACAATTCATGCCCAACTAGGACTAGACAATTTTGAATCCATATTTCTTGTAGCAACCAAGAAGGTTGGCTTTGTGTTGATGGCTAGAAAGGTACATGACCAAGATAGCACCACGGTCGTGGAGGTACTCCACTACAAAGTCAAACACTAGCAACAACCATTTTTTATTCCACCAATTCCGCCTTGGAATGAGTGCAAGGGAGAAAAGATACAGTTAGTACTTGAAAACCTTCAAGAACATCCACCAAAATGAGGTCCACCTCTTTTCGTGTACTCAATACCCCTTCAAAGTATTTGTCCTTGTCATTGGAATGTTGTATGGCATAATTTAAACCTGCGTCAACATCAAATACACTATAATGTTAGAAAGACGCACTTCTAAGACTTTGTTGGCTCCAAGGGGACTTTAGCGGGTTTGTTATGTGTGTAGCCTCCTAATATAATCACAATAGTTGCTAGAAATTTCAAAAAATAATATTGATTGCAAGGTAGGCAATGGACTACTTTCATACATAGAAGTCTATAAAAGTTGATCCCCTAGAGGGACCTCTCAATGCTGAGATATACAACAAAGGTCACTAACTTGTGCATCACTTGTAACTGGACCTTGACATCATTGGAAAAAGAATCCACAGAAGATTGAATTACATTTTCTAAGAACGAAGCATTTATACTTAATAAGCAAAGAGGTGCCCCACTCAGTATACTGTCTTGGGGCCTAGATACCTCTCCAAGGTCCCTTCCTATACATTTCTAAGCTTTACTACAAAGAAAAACATGAAGAAGAAATTAACAAAGTATGTACCATGGCCAAGAAGCTCAAGACGTCGTCATAGGCTTTAGTACAACAACTCATATCCAAAAGGTCAGTCACCAATACGTTCAAGATGCACTCATTGATTTCGGGAATATGGTTCAAGGCATGAATGGAAGCCATAGGTCTATAGAGTATGCACTCTTGAATTAGTGAAAATATTGATGAAGTGTCTTTGAAGTTGATTGCACTTGTTGTTGGTTCTTGTACATGTGTCTCTACCTTCCACTTGGTGCCCTTCTTCTTGTTCTTTTCTTGGACTTTCTCTAAATGCTTCTTTTTGTTTTCCTCCGCCCCCTTCCTTCCTTCTACTTGTCCACCTTTTTTTTGTCCGATGCCTCTTGTTTCTTGATTGCTTTCTCCCTCACCTAGGGATCCAAGCCCGCAAATTCCTCAAATTTTGGTTCAACAAGTGCATTGTCTTTCAAGAATTGGAAGAAACTCATTTCCTCTAGTAGTGTGAATCCTTGGATGTACTCAATGTATCCAGAGCATGCTTGGAGATGCGAGCCGGGTCAGATCGTCAGTTGTGACAGAGTGAACACGCAATCCATAGAGGACATTAGATGATTTTTAGCCCTTGAGGAGGGCTCCAAGTTCCCTAAGGTTCCTAGCCCCCAGAATTGCATTGTAGCAACTATTTGACGTGGCACAAAGACTGGCATGTCATATAATTTTTTTTTTTTTTCAATTTTTTTTTTCATCTTTTTTTTCATTTTAAGATTAAAACTTTTTTTTTCAAAAATAAATAAATTTTGAGAACGACATTCTTTAACTGCCGAGGGAACAATGTCGGGAACGGGCCTAAAATAGCCCTCCCAGCCCCCCAAATCTCATCTAATGTCTATCTCACCAAGTAATTAGAGACGACGATAAATCTGCCTTCTTTATGGCTTTCTTGGCGTACAATTCAAATTTGAAATACCTTCACATGGAGCACATTATGTTAAATAGATATGATTGAAAAATACAAATATAGAATATACAACTATTTTACCTTGAATGTATAAAGTCCATGTACCTGAATATCAAGTTCTTGACAACAAGCATAGATCCCTTAAAGTCTTTGAAGGAATCTAACTTCTTAAAGGCCTCACTTCCTTTGAAAAATCCCATGTACACATGTTTCCATAGCTTCTTTTTTGACCCTTCTATGTACCATTGTATTGTTTGAGGCGTAGTTGAAATTGACATGTTGATAGAAATGTTATTGGAGTAGACAACAAAATCAAACATATCGGTAGTTGCCTCTTTTGGCTGGAGCAAACATGCTTACAAATTAGAGCTTGGCATTATGCACGTGAAGTTGTCTTGTACAAGTAACTGAACATACAAAATGATAACAATTAATCTATAAACACACAAATTTAAAAATGACCATTTGGTAACAAATCTTACCTTTACCTACCAGAATGCCTTGGATAAGAACTGTAGAAGTTGGTCCTTATTCATAGGACATGGTGGAAATTGACAAGCCTCTTGATGGACCTAAAGAATGTAGCCATTTCAACCACTTCGCCTTCATTGCTGGATTAACATTAGTGGTGGCTATGAGTTGAAGCTTTTCCAAAGTCAAATCTGGGACTTCATACCAACTCTTATGCCTCTCAATCTCCACAAGTACAATAGTTATTAATTTTCTACAAAAGATAAATAAATGAAGTTAAATACATGCAGGACTCTAAAGTGAATTATACTTCATCCAACTATTCCTGACCAAGTGCGGAATTTGCTATCGCAACTATTTTAGATAACTTCTTATAAAACTTCTCTATGGAGTCTTTGATATAGCTTTTTATTGTGTCTGCCACTTCTTCCTTTGACACCTCATCAAGAGGAGTGTCCTCATTGTATTTGCAAACTACAGCGTTAGCTAGGGCTAAAATCTCTTGTTGCCACAAATACATCACCTTTTAACAGAAAATCCTTTGACATTACAGCCAAAACCTTCTACACGTCGAAGAACATGGAAAAAAAGAATCAGAAAGAGGCAGAAGTAGTACTTTAAAAACAAAAGAGGTGAAGACCTCGAGTGGCATGGAATACCATATTTTTTGTGCACTATGTTGGCAAGTCTTTACTTCCTTTGGACTCAACACTCCATTAAACTTCTCAAGATCCATGACCCCATACTTCTACACATGGTATAGTATATGCACAAGGTTCATTTTGACATGGAAGTTGGATCTTTGCAAGAAACATTGGTCCTATTTTGAGTCACAATTGGAGAGATTTTTTTTCTTCTGCTATCACTACAAGAAAATGGGTACTTTTGTGACTACAGAAGAATGACTGCATGTCTGGTTTCACTAGAATATTACTACAATTCTCTAATTGCACCACCTGTGGAACTGAAACGTGTCTTTAGTCATTCCAAAGTTGGCACAGTGACTGCGGAATGAACAATCAACAGAAAAGGGCCGTAGGAGCGACGTTCTTATTCATTGCGTTGTCGACTTATTGGCGGGAAAAGGGAGAAATCCAACGTAGTTGGCAAAGTCATTTCCGAGTCATTTTTCTGTCATAAATGTGATTGAGCTTCACTTTTGAGTGACTCAAGAATGACTATTGAATCACTGGCACGACTTCTTCAAAGTCCCTAGTTAGTTTCACGGTTTGGACCTTTGCACATATTAATACGAGCAAGTATTCCTTCAAATTTTACAGGCTGGGAAAAGAAATGGATCACTTTCAATTTATACAAAGTCGTTCTAACCCAACTCACCACACTACAATTGCAAAATCAGTTGGAGTTGTTCCATACTATAAAATGACTATACTAATTGATACAGTTTTGGACATTTAACTGCTGAGACAATTTTGACGTGTAGGGTCACATACACGCAACTTCGCCATGCCACCTCTACGGCCTAAGCTGTCATTAGGAAATGACTGCAAGCGACTCTGCAAGGACTTCTTGCAAACTAATAAACTACTATATGGTCACTACTCTAATTCTTAGCCTCTAATACTATAGCAATGACAAGTCAACCTAATATCCTTCTTGAGCTAATAAGTTTTCTTCCACTAACAATTCGATAGTCTCGACTAGATTAACTAACTCCATTGAAACTAGCATCTATTGAGGAGCAATAACCCTTGCGATCTCTACAGTAGTATTGATAAAGTTGTTCTCTGTGTTCTAGCAAATGACTGCCAATTAACTACTTATAATAATCTAGAAGTGATGGGCTAGTGATTGCTTGCTATCCTCATTTCCAAATGTAGAACTATTGGAACTTCCTATTAGGATCACGTTCATCATGCATTTTTTGACCATTGTTATGTTAGTGGTCACCTATTAAAGGCACCCCGGGCATCTATAACAGCACCTATCAAAAACAATTTCTACAATGATGCCCCAATATTCCTCTTATACTAATAGATTCTTCTTTGCTGATAATTTGATGGCACCTACCACTCCTCTATGGTTTACTTCCTGGACGCAACTACTTCATTGATTATAAGCAATCCCAAACACAATTGAAGAGGACAAGGCTCACAAGCATTACAGTACTTTGAAGGGACTCCTTGAACACTAATTTGTAGCCTACACTCTTGTGACTTCAATATGACTTCATCATAGTCATTTAAAAGTCACAGTGAAGGACTGTACTACGTAAAAAATTCAAAAATGACTAACAAATGACTTTTGCACTATTGGCAATCGGACACTCAGCTTGGCATTCCCACAGACTGCACATTCAACAATTCTGGAAGACTGTGGACATCATGTGCGGTCATCATCACATTTTCCTTGCATGAAGTGAAGAGACCTAGAACAATTATATATGTCTGTGTTTTGGGGAAGTCAAATAGGTGACCCTAATACTCTTCATGTACCAATCATTTCCAATCTATTTAGCAAATTTGTCTATAACTTTTGATTTGAGGCTCAAATGTAAATTGGTTTTGGGTAGATGAAAGTGAGATTGATTTCCTAACGTTTATTGGTTCAAAATTTTTTGGAAAAAATTAATCTACCATATCTCGATGAGGTCTGAAATATTATTTGTAAAACAATTTCTGGATTTTACATATCCCACATGGTTTGTCTTGCCTACTACTACCCCATTTCTATAAAAGGCTTGTCATTTCATCACTTCATACTTACCCACTAAGTATAATATATCGTTGGAAAGGTATTTTTAAGATGCCAATGGTGTATTATATGTCCAAAAATTCAAAAAAATTGTGATCAGAAATCCCAAAAGAAAGTTTTGCAGTTGTTTTAAGACTGTGCAGATCAATGGATAAAAGAACCGCACTTGATTTTGAGTGCGGTTCTTTTTTACCAACTTTTGTTATAGTGTATTCTACAACATTGAAAATAGACCCCTTAATAAAAAATGTGCAAGTAATCTGTTACATCCAATACCATGAACTCAACTCTATAGTCCCATAGGACAATAGGTAAAAGTAACAAGGATATAGAAATGGCCCTCAATCCTCAGATTTTCAGGTAAGACAAACATGGGTCCGGCCACACATAGCTGTAGTGGCTCTATACTATCCACAACAAAAATAAAGATGTCATCATCTACGTGCACTGTAGATGTGACCTCAACCTCCTCATGCTGACAAGTGCAATACTCAGTAGTGTTTGCTAAGGTAGACCATACCAACTCAACTTCATTATCTCATATGGAAGTATAATAGGAGTCTAGAGGGGACATGAAGCCTTTTCTGTACATGTCATTACTCCCTTCATCTAGATCTAGGAGCAACGCATTTAGGCTTATCCTAAAGTGCAGATCTTGAATGAGGATCATCTCCACATAGACGTCGATAATAGCCACTACAGATAGAGCTTGCATCAAGTAGACATCAATTTTAACTTCACATTTGAATTTCACATTTGTTAGACTCATACAACATTGGAAAATTAAATTATAAAACAAAATTCAAAACTATAGGAGATTCAATAGAAAAAAAAATTCACAAGTAGGGCCCTCTTGGGGCCCCTCTTGGTACCGAGAGACCCGTAAAAGGATCTTCAACTGTGGATATTCTACCTCTAGATCCCACGCCAAATTCAACCTTGGAAGTCTTTCACAATCAATAAAAAATTTCAAACCAAATTACCAGTTATTAATTTATGTATAAAATTGATTTGGAAAATTACATTGCCTTCCTTCCCACTTGCATGCTTGATGGGTTGACACAAGAATTGAATTAGAAAAGCTGAAAATTGTGCTTTATTTCCCATTCAAGAAAAAAATGGTTATTTTTAAACAACATTTATTTAAGGAAGGAACCCTTGGGGCCCCTCTCGGTACCAATACCCCATGAGTGTTTTTTTCCTATGGGTTGTCTTCAACTTCCAGACGTGCACCACTGGGGCCGTCAACACCCCCCCACAAAAAGATTTAGATTTATAAAAAATAAAACATCATCACTTCATTTACTTGCGTTTGAATTCATTGACTTGATTAAAAAAAAATACATCCACCCATCCCTACGGTTGCATATCCCTCTCAAACATTGCAAGAGAAATCAAGACTTGAAAACAAGAAACAAGATCTTTCAAAAGGTTCAACAGTTTTTTTGTTTAGGATTTAGATGCACAAGAACAGACCCTTTGGGGCCCCTCTTGGTACTAAAATGCCCTTGCTCCCTAGAGGGTTTCTTCCATGCAGAAAAATTCCTCGCATAGTTGTACCACCGTGGGGCCTCCGACGTCCTCTACCAAAAAATTTGCTTTTAAAAAAATGAAGCTTTCACACTTGTATTTGAATTTAGTCACTTGAAATTAACAAATGCATCCACCTACCCATAGCTGCATGATGGTCTCCCTCTGTGCGAGAGAGATCAAGAGTAAGAAATGAAAAACAAGATTTTAAGAATATAACATTTTTACACTTGTGTTTGAATTCATTCAAATGACAAATAGAATTGCACTTCATCCACTTCTTCGGCTACAAGCTCCTCAAAATCATTGCAAAAGATTTCAAAGAGTAACTTATAAATGAGAAATACAAATTAGGAAGAAAATATATGAGTTTTGTTTTCAAAAAAATTACACAAAAGGGACCCCTCAAAGCCCCTTTTGGTACCAAATAACCCCTAGAGGGGTCCCTCCTTCTGGGCGCATCCTTTTCCCAAGCTGCGTGGTCGTGGAATCTCAATACTCCTTCCAAAAAGAATTTAGATTTTGAAAAACAAACATTTTCTTTCTGTGTTTGAATTCATTGACTTGTGAAAGAAAATTACACCCACCTATCCTCACGGCCGTGTGACGGTCTCTTTCTTCTTATGAGATTTCAAAACTTGAAAACAAGAAAGAAGAAATCAAAAGAAAAAGTTTGTACAAGGAGGGTCCTTCTCAGCATTTACAGGGTCTCACTTGGACCTCCATCCTACACTGACCGTTGTTAGAAATTTATACTTTGAAATCTAATATTGCATAGTCAACGATCTACATTAAGAAATTACTTCCTCTTCTTATGGGATTGTTGCCACCATAGTTGGAGCATCGCCACTACCTTAGCTTCCGCTAACGTGCCTTAAATATAGTATTCTCTCCGTCGCCATGCCCCTCACAACAAACATACTTGCCTTCACGATACACAAATGAAAACTGACAAACATACACACCTACAACTTCAAGTGAGAAGGAGAGCAAGCGGACAAAAACTGGGATTCTAGAGTGGCGGTGATACTAGAGCATCTCTGCAATGACTTAGGGTTGGGTGGGTTGGATGCTTGGCTCGGATTCCAAGTTCAATGCTTGGTTCGAAATCTAAGCTTGGTGGCTTTGTTCTATCTTTAGTCCTCACTTTGGGCCTTTATTGCCCCTCCTTCTTGAATATTTTTTTATTTTTTTGGGCAACACACGAAGAACTTTTATTAATCTTCAATATTTTTTAATTTATTTTTAGAAATCCATGGATATTTATCATTGATCTTAAATATTTTTTAAATAATTCTTGAAAACTTGTGGACAATTTTCTTCGATCTCAAATCTTTTGGAGGGTGAATACTTGAGCCGTTGAGGTCCAAATTCTAAATCTTATTTGTTAATCCATGAATGTCATATTTGAAATTAGATTACCTAGAAGGCTAGAACCATCACTGAGAATTTCATTAATTGCAAATGTTCATATGCTAGGATTTCATGGTACTTATTAGTCCTGTCAAGTTTTTAAAATATCCATCCACCTATTTCTACTCAATTGACCTAAATGACTTGCTTAAATGACCTCCAAAATATGGTACAACTCCAATCATTGCAAATATGTGAAAATTCTTTATAATTACTTTAAAGCCGCTATCTCAATTCAATGAACCAGAATCTTTATTACAATTTATGGATTTTTAGCTCTCAGTCTGAAAAGGTCCATACTTTTGGAATGAATTTAATGGCACCTATAACCTCAAACATCTAGTTTATTCCAGATTACAATAATTTTATCCTAGGCCTTTATTATTACTAACGTCTCCCCTAACAATTCCACCTAATGATTACCAAACTGTTATACTGGCAGATACTCTTTATTTTAGTGTTAGCTTAGCATTGCTTTCAATTTGGCATTCAACATCCATGATTCAAAATCATGTTCTAATATTACTCCTTCAGTTCCCCTATTGTGAATATTAGATTAATTCTAAAATATGTAGTTCTTATCTTTGTCTTGGACTTCAGATAATTGCCTTCTATGCATTTAGTTTGTTTCTGCATAGTTGCCTCATAGAAATGCTTACTAGTTCTTTAGGTCAATGAATGCAATCAGCCTAAGTGGTGTATCTAATTCAATGGCAGTTGTGAGGGTAGTAGAAGAATCGGTCCCTATCACATTTTTAGTGGAGGACCCGAGATATGCTGTTGTAACTGTGTTCCATTTGAGTATTTGATTTTTCCTATCTGAGAACTCATTATATATAAATGAGGAGGTTTTTGAAAGTTCGGGTGGTGAATTGATGCATACACTCGGCCATGAGCTTATCTATAAACGCCCTGGTAGGTAATGGCATTTGAGGCTACAAAAACATTTAGCGTATGGTTTACCAGATTCAGTTGCGGGGGCATTTTGTGAAGATGCTACTCTTACATTACCATTTACTACCTCCTTCCAAACGCCTATGATATCTTGGGTTAAAATTGAGCTAGGACTGGAGGTAATTGCAATTGAGAGCAACAATTCAGATGACTCATCACCACCTCATAAGGTATTGAAACAAATGCCATCTACTTCATGCAAAGTCCCTATAAGATCATTTGTGCCTTCTCTAGTAGTGTTGACCACATCAGAGCTTGTTGACGGACACTTGGTTGTCACTTGTCTACGGAAGTTGTGTCATACAAAAGGAACAAGGAACCCATTCAAAAAGTTGGATTACGATTCAATTTCAGTTCATCAAGTCAATTTTGTTCCAATTTCTTCAATGGTGATGTGATGTTTGAATACTAGTTTTGGGCAATTCTAGATACCAATGTCAAGCAAAACTTTTGAATATAATGAAAAAATGGTAGGGCATGTTTAGTCCAACGATCCAACCCATGTATGACTAACATCAAAAATGAAGACAGACTAACATTTCAATTATCTTCTTGTGTGGAACACCTGTATTGCAACAATGCCACTTGCAAATATCTCGCTTGCAAGCACCATATGGCACCCATCAATGAGATTGAATGGGATGGATGTTCTCCCATTCTATTTCAAGTCAACTTTAACCCTCCTCTTGGTTCAACAATCACATGCAAAATTTATTTTGTGGTCCCTTCATGTGTTGCTAGTTGCTCAACAAAGATATACTAACTATGTAGTAGAAAAGTCGGAGATGAAGTGTGCACGTGTTCACTTTGGATTTTATGAGCACCTTGTGAAAAATGGAGACTGTCGTGGTTCCAAGGAGAGGACACATTCTTTAATTTTAGATCAAATAAAAAAAAAATCCCTCCACAACAAACTTGTCCATTGTCTTAGAGGCAAGCAAAGAACTTTTGGGGGAAGATGCTTCTTTAATCCAAAGTAGTTCCAATTTTTGAGTTCGGACTAGTTGAACTTATGCTAATTTTTTTTTTTTTTTTTTGAACAAATGGAAAGTACCATTGCATTAAAAAAACCCAAAGAACAACATCCAAGCCGAGGCTGGCAAATGAAGAGATAAGAGCAAAACAAAAAAAAGAAAAAGAAAAGGACGGACCAAGAACCAAAACGAACTAAATGAAGGAACAAATGGTAGGTCCCTTCCTACTCCAAACGATGGTCGAATCACTCCAAAAAGTTAACACAGGAGATTGGAGCCAAATACTATCAAACTTGGACCAAATGATATCATGTTGTTGGGGGTGTTGTCGGGAGTTAATCTAAGCCTTGAGTTGAGCTGCTCTGCCTGAGTCCAAGAGGGCATTCCAAAGTTTATCTTGTAGTAGACTTGGGGGCCAGGTGCTCCTTGAGAAAACGATATTGTTGTGAGCGATCCAAATGAGCCACAAGGAGGAGCCTCTAAGTAAAGACCAGATGGTACGGAAGCTAGTGAATCGGTCTGGAGTAGTAGAACCAAAGATACACTGAATGGCATCGAACCCAATGTGAGGCCCCAAAATAGGTTGAGATCCTGATATGTGGTGGATAATCGACTGAGCGTAGTTCCATACTTCTTGGGCTTGTGGACAAACAAAGAAGCGGTGCATAGGTGTTTCCTCAAGACCTAATGTGCAACAGTTGCAATTGGTGTCGATGCCAGGGGCAATACGGGCTCACCAGGAACTTATGCTAATTTTTGAGAAGTGCAAGCTCATGATATCTCCAAGCATTTAAAGTGAGGTGACCACTTTCAAGTATTTTTGAAGGTTTGTAGTTATGGATAGCATTGCAAAACTTCAAAAATATAGCAACTGGGTTTATGTGCAAGAGGATAAGTTTTTTGATCAGGGATTTGATTTGGACAAAATCCTTGTATTCAAAATGTTAGAAGTGGACCTAGGTAGTCGTGCCGACTTGGTACCACGAGTGCAACCTAATGGTGATTTCAAGATGTTTGAATCATATTCAACCATATCAAGTGAGTGAGGTAGTGGACAACGATTGCGTGTCATATTTATAATCCAATTTACTCTCGAGGAGGTCACTCTATGCATTTATACAACCCACGTGTGGCAAGGATTTTGGACCCTCTATTTACTTTTTCAAATTTAAATTTAAAAAAATAAAAATATGAGTAGATTCCCTACTTTAAAAGTTTCGTTATGAATTATTGATAATTTTATACATAAATTATAATTAGATACAAATTTTTGAAGTAAAAAGATACACTGTAATTCTGTAAAGCTAAAAATAACTTTCATACCTCTATATTAAATAAAAAAAATTGTTTAAAAAATACACAAAAAATTCTCAAAAATGAGTCTCTATTGAAAGTTTATATTTCTTGAATATTGATGCAATGGTTGTCTAATTGTGTTCTCTATAAATACTTGAGTTGAAAAACATGTCATTTTAGTTCATTTTTCAACCTTCTCTAGAAATCATTTCATATATTATTTGGATTGAAGATTTTGGCAATAGAATCTTATAGTCTTGATTAAATAATGCTCAAAATTATAGGCTAAAATTATAGTTTATTAAAAAGTAAATAGGAGGTCAAAAGATCATTTAGCCGCACGTGGTATACTATAGATACACTAAGTGACCTCCCCGGGAATTTATTGCCTTGTGCAACATGCAGTCCAAGGATTCAATTACCCAAGTGTGGGCGTTTAATTATCCACCCTTGGTAAGTAGACATACACAACCAAGTTCTAATTTGGTATTGGATTTATGCTAAATGGGTGCCTAGGTGTGGTTCATTGTAGTTTCCAAGCAATGGATATTTTCTAAATGTCTGAATGTATCCAAATTTGCAAAAATAACCTAACAACTTACCTAAATAGACCGTTGTAGTTTTCTAATAAAAATGGCAATAGTCTAAATTTGAGAATTGTGAATTGTGAAGTATTTTATAGAAATTCCAAAAACATAAAATTCATCAAATTCTAACACTCTTAGCCAAAGTTATAACTAGATGAAGTTTGACCGTCAATCAATACTTCAAACTTCATCCACAATTTTCTCTATGTTCCTACATTAAAAAAAAATTTAATTTTTTGCTAAGGATCTAGTTAAGATTAACTTTCTAAAATCCAAATTTGGCTCTGGATAGATGGATTCTACCTAATGTCATCCATTTTCTAGTCTAAACTTCATCCTTCATTAACTTTTAGAATTTTGAGTATTTTTCTAGGTTTGAACTTTGAACTAGTTTTGAACTAGGGTTGACAAATACCTATGTCCCGGGCAAAATAACATCCAACTTTTGGACGTCTTGACGTCTGAGAGTAGCGGACGTAACTTCAGGTTGAGTAAAACAACGGTTTATTGGCAAACAGCCGAGCAAACCACCTATTTATTGGCGAACAGGCGATGGACGAGCATGCAAGTAGACAGTTGGACGGACACTCACTATGTGGAAGCAATCAAATTCTTTTGCCATTTTCGACTGCAATTTTTGGAGTTTTGGTGTGTGTAATATACCGTTGGAAAGGTCTTCAAAATACCTTTTTCCTAGTATATCATATGCCCCAAAACTCCAAACAAAAATTGAAAAAAAAATTGACTACTATCATATAGTCGGCGTCGACCCGTTTGCTTGTTTAATCATCTACCTTGCTGACTTACTATCTGCAAGGCTGATCGGCAGGGTACACTTCGAGGTTGGACACAAATCCGACTGTCTACCCTGGTTCACCACAAACATCTTGGCTGTCTGTGCAACCATTAATCGTACAATGAATTCATTCACCTATTCGTCAAAGGCGACTTGTGTTTTAATTAATATTTTTCTTTATTCACTAATTTTGAAGTCCTCATCTGTTAAAACATTGGATTCTTAAAAGTAGAAATCCACTTTCAAAGACTGCTATCCAATCCTATAAGCATTCAATGTAGCATTAATGTGTAAAAGGGTAATTCAAGTTAATCTTCCACATATTTAAACCTACACTCTAAACCCTATATCCTAAACCCTAAACTCTTACAACAATTATAAAGTTACCAAAAACATTGATGCAATGTGCGTAATATGTATGCTTGACCTTCAATTTCCTTTAACTCCTCAAGTTCCAATGCCTTTATTCCATTAAAAATCACTAAAATTGCCATTTCTATAGCAAAGAGCAAAAAAATAATTAAAATCTTTTTTCTGCATGTCTAATTGCAAGATCTTGTACTAGACTAGTGTAAGAATGTGTAGGAAGAATTTCACAAACTTTAACCATGTAGATGCAAGATATTTGCATTTAAAGTAAAAGAAACAAGTTTTTTTTGCACCTTGCTCAACTACCATTTTGGCTTTGAACCTTTATAATTTCTAATTTTTGCTCTATTGATTTTGAATTTCTAATTTTATATGATAAAAAATTGAATTAAGAGTCTAGAAAAAAAATTCAAAAAACACTTAGTTTTTATTCATTAAAAAATTGTTAAGTAGAAGTAGGTTCAAGATTGAAGGAAAATTTAAATTGTTAATAGCTCTACGATGAAATTGAATTACACTAATTCAACGCTTGAAATTATTCTAGCAAGAGATCTTAACCTTGTGAAAAAATTTATTTAGAAATTGTGAAAAATTGAGATAAAAAATAAATCCTACAAGTTATATTTTTCAAAAAGGTGCTCTAATTGCCCGAAAAACAAGATTGTCCATAATTTTTGCATAACAAATTCAAAAGGAAGAAATCAAAGCTTTTCATGTACAATGGTGTACCAATCAAAATGTCGTTTTCGAATTCGCAATGAGAAATTTTTTAGTACTGCCAACTTGAAAGCCTCCCGAGAGCTTAAAAATTGGTATTTTACCACGAAAGTTTTACCACACCATCATCTTTAAGTTAATTGTATGTATGCCAAATTTCAAGGCCAAAAGATTCACCAAAAAAAATTTATTCAAAATCTACCAACATTGGTAGCTGTGGAAATTTTTTCACTATTGCCAACTTTGACAGCCTCCCAAAGATTGATTTTTTTTTTTTTGCCATGAAATTCTTGGAAAAAAACCCTCTTTATGTTAATAAAATATGATAAAAATTTCAAGGCCAAAAGATTAATACAAAAAAAGATATTAACAATCTACCAACATGTGTCGTTTTGAGAAACAATTGTGAAAACCGTTTCACTACTTCAACTTTGACACCCTCCCAAGGGCTGAAAGATTGCTTATTTACTATGAAATTTTTTCCACAAAATTATTTCTATGTTAATAAAATTTGTGACAAGTTTCAAAGCCAAAAAAGATATAAAAAAAAAATATTCAAAATCTACCAACATGTGTAGCTATGAAAAATCATTTCACTACTTCCAACTTTGACACCCTCCTAAGGGCTGCAATTTTACTTATTTACCATGATTTTTTTTGCACAAGATCTCCTCTATGCTAATAACATGTGTGCCAAATTTGAAGGTCAAAAGATTTACACGAAAAAAGAAATCCACAATCTACCAACATGTGTAGTTGTGGGAAACAATGGGGGAAACCATTTCATTGCTACCAACTTTGACACCCTCCCAACGGTTGAGAAATTGTCTATTTACCATGAAATTTTTGGCACAACATGCTCTTTATGTTAATAACATGCATGCCAAATTTCAAGGTCGAAAAATTTATACAAAAAAAATATTTACAATCTACCAATGTGTGTAGTTGTGAGATTCATTTTATTAAAGACATTGAAATTGTTGAAGTATGTTAGACACTGATGCTTCTAGATCGAAAGTCTCCAGATGATGCAATCTCTAATGATAAATGCTTCTCAATAAAATCAAGGATAGCCAAATCTAGTTGTGTGCACTTGTCACATCTCAAAGAATGCACTTGTTTAAAAATTGGAGACCATACATGCATGAAGAAGCTTTTTCCTCTCAATAAGAATGCTTGCATTTACAATAGAGTATTATAGGAGGTGGGATGTGGGATGATGAGAGAAGCAAGTGATGGGTGATTATTTTCTCAACGGTGCTAGTATGTGAGCGGGGAGCAGCGAGCGGCGAGCGGCGAGCATAGAATGGTGAGTGGGGAGCGTAGATCTTGGATGGAATATTTAGAAGTCGGATGAAAGTTAATGAAATTTTGGATGAAATTGGAAAAAAAATCATATGAAAATGAATGCAAATTTGTTTCAAATTGGATGAAAAAATTGGATGAAGGTATATAATGGATGGAAGTGGATGATGGATGAAAACAGGGGATGGAAAGAGGGGATGGAAGAAAGGGATGGAAAAAATGGATGGAAAATGTGGATGAAAATGGGTGGAAAAATGGATGAAAAAAAAAACTAGGAAAAAATAAATTGGGAAGAAGATGAAAGAATTTGCATTTCATTGCACATATGATAACTTTGGTATTTCGGTAGTATCTGACTTATGACCATGAAAGTAGTGAGTCCTATGACCGTGGAGGATGGAAAGGGTGGAATTTAGCAGCCACAAAATAGTAAACACTATTATACCTCTTATTATGGAAATTCTCAACTAATTGGGATTTAGGTTACTATGCTTGCACACTGAATTTAAAAATATTGATTCCACACCAGGACAGGGTGGTATTAAAGGGAAGGGTGCCAAGAATTGGTAGAGGCCTGTAATCAGAGACCCTGGGTGTCCTATGACCGTGGAATATGTAAGCAATTGAACAAAAACAGTGTTCAACAATGCTAAATGACTCTGCTTGAAAGCATAAAAAGAGCCCAAATTAGGAAATGCAAATAGGATAGTGCCGAAAATAGTAGACCATGTACATAATAAAGGAAATGAGAAAACATCCGACAATACATCAAGTAGACTAGTCTAAGGTCGTACTACCCTCATTAGTCGATGTATCTGAATCTGACTAATTAGTACAATCCTCTATGAACTCTAAAACACAAGGATTCACTAAATGAGCCCGAGAAGATGGCTTCGGGTCAACTGCAAAGAAGTCCCTAGAAATTGCCTCAGCATATACGGGTAGCTGAAACTGAAAGGGTTTAGGGGGACTTGGGAAAAAACCGGATTTCCAAAAAAATGGAACATGACTAAAGTTCTTCACTTCTTGGGCACGCCTACAAAAACCAGTGAACAAACAAGTAGATCAGAATAAAGGAGCTGTAAGTAAGGTCCAAATAGAATAAAAGTAATACAGATCTACTTACTGAATTGGGCGGTCTTCACCACACGCTCGGGCACCACCACCTCCTCGTCCAGATCTATAGTGATTGGAGCAAAGCGTACTGCTGGTGGTCGAGAAACCAGTCAAACCACTCCCTTGCGCATCACAGGAGAAATAACGACGTCAAAGATTTCCTTGTCCTCCTCAAATG
Source organism: Antitrichia curtipendula (assembly GCA_951230915.1). NCBI lineage: Eukaryota > Viridiplantae > Streptophyta > Bryopsida > Hypnales > Leucodontaceae > Antitrichia > Antitrichia curtipendula. Next base: position 41,283,251 of record OX579634.1, read on the forward strand.
ATAAGACATGATGTCGCGTGGCACGGCAGGCTTGAATGCTTGAACCTGGAAGTACCAAGAACATACATGAGACACATTCTTTTAAGGAACACAATTCAATTTCTGTTAGTTTCGGAGAATTAATGAAGTGTAGAACAAAGTGTACCTGTTGCTGTTGTGCATTCGACGACCACATCCCTGGTTGAGATAGCCCCTCCATAAGCACCTACATGAACTGTCGGGCCTTTTCTCGGGGCCCTCGCCACAGAATGTTTCCATTCATGCTGATGTCTTCTTTGTTACAGAAGTTACTCATCAATATTAGGCACAGGGGGCAAGTTTTGCACTGTTGGTGTGAGTCCATGCACCAAACACTCCTGTGTGAGTGAGAATCCGGATGATGTGTCCTTCATGTCTGCAGCGCTTCTTTTCGGCTAATGCATTGGCGTTTCTGCCTTTCTCTTCATGTCCTTCTTTTTGGCCATCTCTTGTTCCTTCTTAGCCTTCGAGGCCAGCCTCTTCATCTTGGCCACTTCGGTCCTCTTTTTTGCCTCCTCCAATCTTTCCACCTTTTTCTTGTTAGCTGCATCCCTTCTCGCGATGGCTTTGGCTCGGGCTTTTGGATCGAGTCCAGAAAACTCATCAAACTCAGGCTCCAACTCTGTTGTCTCTTTCAGTGTCCTGAATAGAGCCTCCTCTTCTGATGCAGTGGAACCGATGTTGCACTCGAGGTACCACGGACAAGCTTGGAGATGTGGAGTCGTCCAGTTCCTCAGCTGCCAAGTCAAGAACATGCAATCCGGGGATGATTTGTCCAACCAAGTCGTGAGGAAAGGTGGCAAATCCACCTTGGCAATAGCTTTCTTTACGTACAACTCGGCCTTGAAGTACCTGGCCACAGGAAATGATTAAGAATCAGTTCAAAAAAATGAAAATTGAATCAATGAAGGACAAGAAAAACTTCACAACCACTGAAGGAGTCCATAATTAGACCTCTAATGTCCACAAAGACTTCAAACAATGACAAGCGCTGAGGTAACAAATGCAGGACCAGTCACGTTTGGAATCCATCAATGGGCAACCAATGTAGTATAAGGTGGGCGGCCTCAAGAGTCCTCTCGGTCCCGAGAGAACCCCTTGAAGGATACTTGTCATGCACAAAAGTTCAAATAATCTCAAAAAGCAGAGTTCAAATTTTGAGAAATGTAAAACTAGGGTCTTCAACATTTTATAGTCGTAGCATCAAGATTTTCAAAAATATACAAGTATGACCTACAGTGAGCATATATGGACGAAATTCACATAAATAAAATTTTGTAAATGTCATGGGATCGGAACTCATTAGCGGAAATGAAAGATTACTGAAACCAATTAAATTGTGATCGCTACAACCTGGAGAGTCCATACCTGTAAATCAAGCGCTTGACCGCTAGCATGGACCCTTTGTAATCCTTGAAGACGTCCGATTTCTTGTAGGCCTCCCCCCCCCTTGAACATCCCCGTGACTATAGGCAATGTCCCAGATCTTCATTCTCCAACCCTCGTTATATTCCGTCAATGTCTCCGGCTCAGTAGGAACGGACATGTGAATAGGAATATTATGAGCGGATAATATTCTCATACATCTCCATAGCGGCCTCCTACAATTGAATAGGGAATATTCCAAAAAGTAGAGATCAGAAAAGCAAGTACTATGTCTTTCCACCAAAATAGAAGAAGACAAAAATTTAGCAAATTGAAGTGAATGAGATTGCTGAAATCCTTACCCCGGCATACCGACAAGCCCTCGCCAAAAACAATATCAACTTCTCCTCATTCACAACACGGGTTGGAAAGCGATGAGCCTCTCTTGTCTGAGGAGATGCATTCATCCACCTAAGCCACTTCACCTTGTTGTCTGCACTGGCGATGGAAGTGGCTATTATTTGCAACTTCTCCAGAGTTAACTCTAGTGTTGCAAATAGGTTCCAATGCCTCTCAATCTGCAAAAGGGGATATATTCCAATTAGACTATAAGATTTCATCCACATACAGGGTAATTGAGAATTGTGTAATGACTAAAATATACCTCAAAAAGCCAATCCCGATCCAAAGCCGGATTGGCTACCGCTCCTATCTTAGATAGTTTCATGCAACATTTCTCCATGGAGTCCTTGATAGAGCTCCTCATAGCCGCCGCAACACCTTTCTCCATCACATCATCAGTGTCCTCCTTGAATTTCCGAGCTGCGACCTCTGTAGCTTCTAAAATCTCTTGCTGAGGAAATCCACATAAGACATAAGACATCAACAATAATAAATAAATCCAATGAGCTAAAGCATAGACGAAGAAAAGTGTAAAAGACAGTGAGGGCATTTGAAATTATATTTCTTGGGTTAAGTATGAATTAGTTTGGAACTTTTGGAACCAAAACTTTGCTTGATTACCCAAATTTTTTTAGTTCAAAGTTTTTTGCAAAAAAGTTATTCTACTATGCCAAAATGAGGCTAAAAACTGAATTTTAACACAATTCCTGCATTTGCCTAACTATGAGCGGTTGAGCTCCTATAGTTCCTAATCCACATATCCCACATAGATTGACTCTCCTAGAACTAACCCACTAGTATAAAGAGCTGAACTTCTTATCATCATCAACAAGAACAAAAGAAAGTGCCATCTAAAGCTTCACACCTTAGTAACTAGCTTTAGAACCCACTACTTATGACTTCACTTTACTTCACTTGTTAAATTTGAAAATTCAACAAACGAAGTAAAATGAAGCCACTTAAAAAAAAATCTCCAAGAGGGGGTTTGGAAGCCACCACCTCTTGAACAATTTTTATAAAGGATTCAGTAAAAAGTTCGAATTTCTAAAATGCTACAATTAAAATTTAAAAACTATGCAAGAGGTGGTACCCTCCAAACCCCCTCTCGGTACCGAGAGGGGGTTTGGAAGCCACTACCTCTTGCACAATTATTAAAAAGAATTCTCTAAAAAGTTCGAATTCCAAAAATGCTAGATTTAAACTTAAAAAATGTGTATGAGGTAGTGGACTCCAAACCCCACCTCGGTACCAAGAGGGGGTTTGGAAGCCACTACCTCATGCACAATTTTTAAAAAGAATTCTCTAAAAAGTTGGAATTCCAAAAATGCTAGATTTAAAATTAAAAAACTATGCAAGAGGTGGTACCCTCCAAACCCCCTCCCGGTGCCGAGAGGGGGTTTGAAAGCCACTACCTCTTGCACAGTTTTTAATAAGGATTCTCTAAAACGTAAGAATTCCTTACATGCTAGATTTCATTTAAAAAAACTATGCAAGAGGTGGCACCCACCAAACCCCCTCTCGGTAACGAGAGGGGGTTTGGAAGCCACTACCTCTTGCACATTTTTAAAAAACGATTCTCTAAAAAGTTGGAATTTCTAAAATGCTTGAACTAAACTTCAGAAAATATATATGAGGTAGTGCCCTCCTAACCCCCTCTTGCACAGTTTTTAAAAAGAATTTTCTAAAACTTTGGGATTCCTTACATGCTAGATTTAATTTTAAAAAACTATGCAAGAGGTGGCACCCTCCAAACCCCCTCTCGGTACCGAGAGGGGGTTTGGAAGCCACTACCTCAGGCACAATTTTTAAAAAGAATTTTCTAAAACGTTGGAATTCCTTAGATGCTAGATTTAATTTAAAAAATCTATGCAAGAAGTGGCACCCTCCAAACCCCCTCTCGGTACCGAGAGGGGGTTTGGAAGCGACTACCTTAGGCACAATTCTTCAAAAGAATTTTCTAAAACGTTGGAATTCCTTACATGCTAGATTTAACTTACGAAAACTATGCAAGAGGTCGCACCCTCCAAACCCCCTCTGGGTACCGAGAGGGGGTTTGGAAGCCACTACCTCATGCACAATTTTTAAAAAGAATTCTCTAAAAAGTTGGAATTCAAAAAACGCTAGATTTAAAATTAAAAACCTATGCAAGAGGTAGGACCCTCAAAAATCCCTCTGGGTACCGAGAGGGGGTTTGGAAGCCACTACCTCTTTAACAATTTTTAAAAAAGATTCAGTAAAACGTTCGAATTTCTAAAATGCTACAATTAAAATTTAAAAACTATGCAAGAGCTGGTACCCTCAAAAATCCCTCTCGGTACCCAGAGGGGGTTTGGAAGCCACTACCTCTTGCACAATTCTTAATAAGGATTCTCTAAAAAGTTGAAATTTCTAAAATGTTAAATTTAAAAGTAAAAAACTATGCAAGAGGCGGTACCCTGCAAACCCCCTCTCGGTACCGAGAGGGGGTTTGGACGCCACTACCTCATGCACAATTTTTAAAAAGAATTCTCTAAAAAGTTGGAATTCCTTACATGCTAGATTTAATTTAAGAAAACTATGCTAGAGGTGGCACCCTCCAAACCCCCTCTCGGTACCGAGAGGGGGTTTGGAAGCCACTACCTCATGCACAATTTTTAAAAAGAATTCTCTAAAAAGTTGGAATTCCAAGAACACTAGATTTAAAATTAAGAATCTATGCAAGAGGTGGTACCCTCAAAAATCCCGCTGGGTACCGAGAGGGGGTTTGGAAGCCACTACCTCTTTAACAATTTTTAAAAAAGATTCAGTAAAACGTTCGAATTTCTAAAATGCTACAATTAAAATTTAAAAACTATGCAAGAGCTGGTACCCTCAAAAATCCCTCTCGGTACCCAGAGGGGGTTTGGAAGCCACTACCTCTTGCACAGTTCTTAATAAGGATTCTCTAAAAAGTTGGAATTCATTAATTTGTAGATTTAAACTTCAAAAAATGTGTATGAGGAAGTGGACTCCAAACCCACTCTCGGTACCGAGAGGGGGTTTGGAAGCCACTACCTCTTGCCCATTTTTTAAAAAGGAATCTCTAAAAAGTTGAAATTTCTAAAATGCTAGATTTAAAATTAAAAAACTATGCAGGAGGCGGTACCCTCCAAACCCCCTCTTGGTACCGAGAGGGGGTTAGGAAGCCACTACCTCATGCACATTTTTTAAAAAGAATTTTCTAAAACGTTGGAATTCCTTACAAACTATATTTAATTTAAGAAAACTATGGAAGAGGTGGCACCCTCCAAACCCCCTCTCGGTACCGAGAGGGGGTTTGGAAGCCACTACCTCATGCACATTTTTTAAAAAGAAGTTTCTAAAATGTTGGAATTCCTTACATGCTAGATTTAATTTAAAAAAACTATGCAAGAGGTGGCACCCTCCAAACCCCCTCTCGGTACCGAGAGGGGGTTTGGAAGCCACTACCTCATGCACAACTTTTAAAAAGAATTCTCTAAAAAGTTGGAATTCCAAAAACGCTAGATTTAAAATTAAAAACCTATGCAAGAGGTAAGACCCTTAAAAATCCCTCTCGGTACCGTGAGGGGTTTTGGAAGCCACTACCTCTTGAACAATTTTTAAAAAGGATTCAGTAAAAATTTCGAATTTCTAAAATGCTACAATTAAAATTTAAAAACTATGCAAGAGGGGGTTTGGAAGCCTTGCACAATTCTTAATAAGGATTCTCTAAAAAGTTGGAATTCTTTAAATTGTAGATTTAAACTTTAAAAAATGTGTATGAGGTAGTGGACTCCAAACCCCCTCTCGGTACCAAGAGGGGGTTTGGAAGCTTCTACCTCTTGCCCATTTTTTAAAAAGGAATCTCTAAGAAGTTGAAATTTCTAAAATGCTAGATTTAAAATTAAAAAACTATGCAAATGGTGGCACCCTCCAAACCCCCTCTTGGTACCGAGAGGGGGTTTGGAAGCCACTACCTCATGCACAATTTTTAATAAGGATTCTCTAAAAAGTTGGAATTATTTAAATGGTAGATTTAAACTTTAAAAAATGTGTATGAGGTAGTGGACTCGAAACCCCCTCTCGGTATCGAGAGGGGGTTTGGAGGGTACCACCTCTTGCATAGTTTTTTAATTCTAAATCTAGCATTTTAGGAATTTGAACTTTCTCGAGAGTCCTTTTTAAAACCTGTGCAAGAGGTGGTGGCTTCCAAACTCCCTCTCGGTACCGAGAGGGGGTTTGGAGGGCACTACCTCATACACATTTTCTTAAGTTTAAGTCTAGCATTTTCAGAATTCTAACTTTTTAGAGAATCCTTTTAAAAAATCTGCAAGAAGTAGTGGCTTCCAAAACTCCTGTCAGTGCCGAGAGGGGGTTTGGGGGGTACTACCTCATATATACATTTTCTAAGTTTAAATCAAGCATTTTAGAAATTTCAAGTTTTTAGAGTATCCTTTTTTTTGAAATGTGCAAGAGGTAGTGGCTTTCAAACCTCCTCTCGGTGCCGAGAGGAGGTTTGGAAGCCACTACCTCTTGCACATTTTTTAAAAAGTATTCTCTAAAAAGCTAGAATTTCTAAATTGCTAGATTTAAAATTTAAAAAATGTGTATGAGGTAGTGCCTTCAAAACCCCCTTATCATGCACAAATGCCCGTTTGGCACCTCAATATCTTGGGCATTTGTGCATGATGACGGCATCCTAGAGGGCCATTTTGGGGCCAAGACAAATATCCCCATAATAGAGTTCTGAAACATTCATGTTTTTCTATTTGACATCGTCTTTTACTAGATAGGCGTTTGTGCATGATGAGGGCACCCTAGAGGGCCATCTCGGGGCCGAGATGATTATTGTCTTCAACAACTTATGCAACACGGGTGTTCTTTAATACGATGATGTCTGTGCTTGGAGTTGAATTGTAAATGTATTGTATATTACTATAGTTTCGTCTCACTCCTCTTGATTTCTATATGCAGTTGTAATAGCAATATCTTGTAGTGTGCATGTTCTACGTGACTAATAGTGTTAATGTATCTCCGTGATTTCAAGACCTTACTTCATCGCAAAAAACCGAAATGCCGTCATGCAACCTCGCCGAGACCTTCCATAACAATTAGCTTCAATAATCCGGCAACCGTGGGATCGACTTATACATAGCCACTACAGACGATTAGGTTAGAGCGTTCATGTAAATGGTAAAATATTTCTGTTCCTCAAGGGAAACCAAGCGAGAACCGGTCCAGGAAAGGAAGAGCTATTATTACGAGTAGCTCAACATTTGGCAGAGAGAACTGGAAATCCGAAGGCGCTCACACAAGCGATTTTAAACATTCTAGGCGTTGAAGAGTTCATCATGAGAGAGCCCCATCTTGAGGGTGAAGACGTATTTGGATCACAGAAGAGGAAAGCTAATATGGTAGTTGGTTGCGAGTTTGATTCACATAGGCTTGACAAAGTCAACTTCTCAACCCCGTGTTCAAACAAGACTCTTGAGAGCCAGGACAACTGCCAATGAACTGAACCCGATTGTTGAAGAGGTTTCTCCAAATACAGATGTTCACATTCACAATGTAATGTCTTTGGAGCAAACTCTTGGACAAACTAGTACTCAAGAGGGGGTTCATGTGTCCACAATTCATGAGAGCATGTGTGATGTGACGCAATGGCATATCGCCAGATTGGCAAAAACATCAGCAAAATCTTGTTTCGCACTTCAAGCAATTACGAAGAAAAAGTGTTTGGCCCAAATCATCGAGAACAATGTTGCGACAGCAGCGCCAACATATACAGGTATGATGGTGAATTACAGGAAGAATAAGAATGAACTTATGCAGTTTTCTTTTGCAACGACAACATTGAGCGGTGCGTGAAGGGAACAAGGTATAAGTGGGTGTTATGAGTACCACCTGGGCCTGCCATTTGGCCAGTCTTAATGGGGCACAAAACTCTCGAAGGCCGAGATTTTAGCCCTTGTATCGGTTGGCTTTATGCTTCCTCAGCGTCAAGAGATTTCACCCAAGAGACTATTTGGTAGAGTAACAGGAACGGAATTGGTGAGGGCCTATCCTATTCCATCTTCACCAGATGAGCATCCTAAGACTCAAGCGGGTAAGGCTGTTAGACGGAATCCAAAAGCACCAACAACAAAGCACCAGATCAGTTGTGCTTTGGCCCTGACATTGAATGCACGCATTCAAAGAGTGACCATGGTTCCTCATCCAGGATTCGGTTGCATTGTATCACTGACCTCTGGAGTTGAGCCTCGATTGGAGAACTATATGCTGACGATATCTTCTTTCCCGGAGTGCAGCTGCCCAAATTTCAAAGAGATGAAATTGAAGAGCTTCGGTAAGCGTGGAAGTTGGGCAAATTGTAAACACCTTTACTATGTTTTCACCGTAATTTGTAACCTACAATACACGTCTGATGTTTTCATCTATGCAGCTAGTTTCAATTTTAATGAGGTCAAGCAAGTCCTTCTTAGTGGAATACTGAATCACTTAGAATCTGATTAGTATTTTTTGTTGCATAAGAGGACCACTCCTTATTTTGACAGGTGTGTATTGGAAGTGTAGTGAGACTACTCATTACTGAAAGTGTAGTGAGACTACAAGGGCCACTACTTGCATTATTTTATACTCTTCGGACCTTTCTGCCTAGTTTTAGATTCAGTAAATTGGATGAGAAACTCCCGTGTTGTAAGAATGTGAGACTTCAAAAATTACTCTCGGGACCAAGAGAGTGCAATCTAAGCCTTCTACCAAGCACGCGCCTCAACTTCATTTAATTTATATCCGATTTTAGTTTTACTGATTGAAACACAAATTCCACATGTTGCAAGAGGGCGGCAGTCCAATAAGTGCTCTCGGGCCCGAGAGGGTGCACAGTAAACCTTCCCTCATGCACTATATTCAAATCTTTATAATTTAAATCCCATTCTCTATTTCATCCATTTTGACTCAAAAGTCTAGTGAATGTGGGACAATCTCTCCCTCCCTTGGGTGGCGGGGATAGTCTCTCCCCGCCTTGAGGTGGCGGGGACGGTCCCTCCCCGCTTTGGGATAGCCAAGCCAGTCTCTCCCCGCCTTGGGGTGGCGGAGGTAGTCTCTCCCCGCCCTGAGGTGGCGGGGACGGTCTCTCAACGCCTTGGGATAGCAGGGATGGTCCCACCCTACCTTGGGGTATCAGGGGCAGTCTCTCCCCGCCTTAGGGTGGTGGGGGAAATCTCTCCCAGCCTTGGGGTGGAGGGGACAGTCTTCCCCCGCCTTGGGTGGCGGGGACGGTCCCTGTTGATGGCGGAGACGGTCTGTCTCTGCATTAGCATGGCAGTGTCTGTTTCTTTCTAGTTTGGGAAGTTGGAGACAGACCATCTGTTGTCTCCTAAAATTGCGCAAGCAAGCAATATAGAATTGAAATGCCCCTTTTTGCGAGCAAACCTTTTGTCTTGTGAATGAAGCTGTTGCAATAACTGCAACAGCCTTGCTTGGAATCCACAAGCGGCGATGAGCTATTCGTTGTCGTCTTCCTGGCTAATCGATTGAGAAACAACAATATTTACGCGAAGATGTGCAAGGAGCTCCCTTCTTTTATTTTGAAAATGTAGCATAGAATGGGTTGGCCTTGGTCCGTCCCGTGACCGTCGGGCCGTCTAGGCGGTGGGCGCTTGAACTGTCCGGGGGATGGATGGCCCGCCCCGTCGCCAGTCTGACAGTCAATGGGGTGCCTAACTATCCATGGGACAGATGGTCCATCTCGTGGTAGGGTGGGCCGGCCTCGATCCATTCCATGGATGTGTTCCCCGTCTAGGCAGTGGACGCTCGGATTGTCCGTGGGGCGGATGCCCTAGCCCGTCGCCAGTCCAACGGTCCGCTGTCCAGTGGGGAGCCTGACTTTCTACAGGACGGATGGTACGTCCCGTGGTTGGGTGGGACGGCCTCGGTCCTTCCCTTGGCCGTCCACCTGTCTAGGTAGTGGAGACTCGGATTGTTTTCGGGTTGCTAAAACCGCCTCGTCGCCAGTCCGCCAATCCCCTGTCCAGTGGACGACCTAATCATCCATGGGGTGGACGGTCCATCCCATGGTGGGTTGGATCGGCCTTAGGACGTCCCGTAGCCATCCATTGGGCTAGGCAGTGCACGCTCCCACCGCTCACAGGGCGGATGGATCGATCCGACCAGCCAGCGGCCAGTGGACGGTCGGACCGTCTTTTGTAGGGATTGACCATCATGTGGTCGACCCTAAGACCTCTTGCCATTCCGTGGCAGGTCCAATCGTCCATAAGTGTCGAGAATTGAAAGGCATCTCTCTAACATTGAATATTCACTTCTTACATACCATGTTTCTCTAAACTCAGCATCAATCTCAACGATACAACCACAACCATCTTCTGGAAGTGGAGAAGAAGACTCCAAGAAGGCACCAATAATAATGGGATGGACCAGTCATCCTCCCTCATAAACTGCTGAAATAGGAGCCCCTATCTCTCCGAGCCACGTGATGCCCAATGACGGTTGTTTAGGAAGATCAGGCAATCTCAATCACCCCTAACACCATGCCACATGTCGGCATTGGAAAATGGCATCAACCCAAAAATCAAATTTTTGTGGTCTTCAAAATCCCAGGTCACGCAAGCGTGCAACTCTGATTATGTTTGCGACTTTGCGCCATACAGTTTCTTCCGCCTTGTCCCATCTCTCTATGAGGATAGCTTAAACTCAGTGTACTCTGTTGGGCAAACTGCTGTAACGTTGTAGGACGGTTCGATTTTCAATGCATGTAGGTAGTGGCCGTTTCCCTTTATTTTGCTTTTCATTCCTGTTAGCGTTTTAATTTGGTGTAGTGGAGTTAGCAATCTTCTAAATGGAAGTTCTATTGATAATTATCATTATCCCAAAAGAACACCCTCTTCGTGACATTCATCGTGCATTTTCTTCAGCCAAATGACGTACTCCTTGCTTAATCATCTTGAGTCCATTAGCTGCATTCCTCTATGATCGCAATATAACCTTTGCGAGAGGTTGTCACAATAATGACACCGCAAGAATCCAAAGAGAATGCACTCGCAAGGTTGAGATCGGTTGGACGGACAGTTCATGAATTCAACGGTGTTAAGGGATGAATGCGGCATTGGGCTCAGGAAATGCACGATGAATGTCATGGACATGGTGAACTTTTGGGAACATATGATAGATCTTTTTATGAGTGCGACATCTCCCTCTATCTTTCCCAAAAATGTTTCTTGTGATGCTGATTAGTGCAGGAGCTTGGATGATGCTTGGAAACGAACTGTATAGAGGCCGAATCAGGGATTGATACATTTCCTAGCACGGTCAACAGTGCTCTTCGACTGTCTCTCAAGAAGAGATGCACCATGGACTCCATACGTTCTAGGCACACAGTTGTTCTCAAATTTGGAAAACAATGCCATTAGGTTTGGGCTATGCTAGCAACGTAAGCAGGGGTGTATTTAATTTTTATATTCACCCATGTTTTCATCAAATTTTTTAATGCATTTGTAATCCAATTTTTACTTCCACTTTCTTTCGTTTTTTCAATCTAGATCTATTTTTTTTTAGTACAAACTCATCCAATTTTCCATTCTAATTCATCCAATTTTCTCATCCAATTTCATCCAATTTTCCATTCTAATTCATCCAATTTTCTCATCCAATTTCATCCACCGTAAACCAAACTCATCTTTTTTTTCCATCCAACTTTTTCATCCAATTTTTCCATCCAAATTCATCCATCCTTTTCATTCACTTTTTTCATCCACTTTTTCATCCATTTTTTTCATCCACTTTTTCATCCACTTTTTTCATCCAAATTCATCTACTTTTTCCATCCAAATTAATCCATTTTTTCATCCAAATTATTCCCCTTTTAAAAATACTTTCATTATAGTTTTCATCCTACTTCATTTATTTTTTTATTTTTTTGTTAAAAAAAGTTGCTCCCCGCTCGCAATTCCCTGCTCCCCGTTCCCCGCTCGCCGCTCCCCACTCACATGATAGCATTCCCCATTATTTTCTAAGCAGAGGATTGAAACTTTGTGAGCATGAGTGATTGAGTGCATGAAAGATGAGTTAACTGAGCAAGTCTAGACTATGTGATAACTGAGTGGATGAGGCATGGGATGAGTGACTGAGGATATATGGAGGTATGTGAGATTTTCTTTAAGAGTGATAGAGGTTATAACTTACATGTGGTGATTGGTGAGGTCTGGTGAATGAATGAAGGCTGTGAGGCTGGATGATGGTGAGTGATTGAGGGTATGTGAGCTTTTTTTTATAACTAAGTGAGGTTATGTATGTGGTAAATAAGGTTGGATCATGGTGAGTGATTGAGGGTATGTGAGATTTGTTTCTGATAACTGAGTGAGGTTATATATGTGCTCAGTGAGTGAGGCTAGATCATGGTAATTAAGTGAAGGTTAGATCATGGTCATTGAGTGATGGCTATTTTAGATGAAACTCGTGCTCACATAGTAGGTTTGAGTGAGGCAGGGAAGACAGGAGTTGACATTGCAGCTATTGTTGGAGTCCATGTTAGAATAGTTCAGAGGGTAGTGAAGAAATTTTGAGAAGATGGCACCTATAAGTGCAAACCTTGTGGTGGAAGTCATGCTAAAAAGCTTAGTGATAGAGATGTCCGTGCTATTATACGTGTCTCAAAAACTCATCGTCGCTCGACACTCTCTGAGATCACTAATATATGTTCTACTCAAGTGTCTAGATCGACTATTCGAAGGGCCTTATATGAGAGGCATTTTCAGTCAAATTGTAGTTAAAAAACCTTTCTTGACACTTTGTCACATGTCTCAACGATTGGCATTTGCTCAAAAGTATTGTAGGAGGAGTGTAAAAGAATGGGAGAGAGTTGTTTAGACAGATGAGTCTACCTTTGAAGTTGGAAAAAATTCTAGACAAGTTCATGTTTGGAGAAATGCATATGAGCGCTATTCATCAAGTTGTATAGTTCCAACTTTTAAGAGTGGGAGAACTTCTTTGATGATTTGGGGTGCATTTGTTGGAGGGCAAAAGTCACAACTTGTTTTTATGCCCACAGATAGATGTTCTACTAAGGATTTTATTGAAGTGGTCTACAATGGCGAGTTGCTTCATTTTATGAGTAGAGTGCCACAGGGATTGCTCATGGAAGATGGCACACTTGTCCATCATAGCAAACTATGTGAAGAATGGAGACAAACACACCTTTTGGAGAAGCTCGATTGGCCTGTAAATTCTCCCGATCTCAATCCAATTGAGAACCTTTGGAAGATTTTGAAAGATGCTGTGCAACATGGCCCAATATGTCCAAAAAATTTAGATGACTTGAAGATAGTTATTAAAAGAGAGTGGAGGTTAATCAATGGTACAAAGTTCCTTCAACTATGTCATTCTATGCCCTCTAGGTTACAAGCAGTGATTGAGGCAAATGGAGGACATACACGTTGGTAGATTGTAAATTTTTTTCTTTTGTATAAATTTTTTGACCTTGAAATTTGGCATGAATGTTATTAACATAAAGAGCATGTTGTGCCAAAAATTTCATGGTAAATAGACAATTTCTCAACCGTTGGGAGGGTGTCAAAGTTGGTAGCAATGAAATGGTTTCCCCCATTGTTTCCCACAACTACACATGTTGGTAGATTGTGGATTTCTTTTTTCGTGTAAATCTTTTGACCTTCAAATTTGGCACACATGTTATTAGCATAGAGGAGATCTTGTGCAAAAAAAATCATGGTAAATAAGTAAAATTGCAGCCCTTAGGAGGGTGTCAAAGTTGGAAGTAGTGAAATGATTTTTCATAGCTACACATGTTGGTAGATTTTGAATATTTTTTTTTTATATCTTTTTTGGCTTTGAAACTTGTCACAAATTTTATTAACATAGAAATAATTTTGTGGAAAAAATTTCATAGTAAATAAGCAATCTTTCAGCCCTTGGGAGGGTGTCAAAGTTGAAGTAGTGAAACGGTTTTCACAATTGTTTCTCAAAACGACACATGTTGGTAGATTGTTAATATCTTTTTTTGTATTAATCTTTTGGCCTTGAATTTTTTATCATATTTTATTAACATAAAGAGGGTTTTTTTCCAAGAATTTCATGGCAAAAAAAAAAAATCAATCTTTGGGAGGCTGTCAAAGTTGGCAGTAGTGAAAAAATTTCCACAGCTACCAATGTTGGTAGATTTTGAATAAATTTTTTTCGGTGAATCTTTTGGCCTTGAAATTTGGCATACATACAATTAACTTAAAGATGATGGTGTGGTAAAACTTTCGTGGTAAAATACCAATTTTTAAGCTCTCGGGAGGCTTTCAAGTTGGCAGTACTAAAAAATTTCTCATTGCGAATTCGAAAACGACATTTTGATTGGTACACCACTGTACATAAAAATATAATCTTTAGAAGAATTTTTTTTTAATTTACATTGAGTTTTTTTGCAGTTTTTTTTCTATCCACTGATAAAAGAAAAGGGCTTTTTGTGCCATAATTTTTGCTCCCGGACTTCGATCGAAATAAAAATTATATTTTTGGAAGCTTTTGTCTTTTTCTATCTCCACAAAAAAGTTCAGAAAATCACATCAAATATTGAGACCATAGAAGCCTCCCTGAAATCCATTTTGTCCTCCGAGAGGACAATAAGACTTTAGGGGTTAAATGTGATCATCAAAATATACTACATATGTAGACCTCAATGACTTATTCATTTATGTTTTGAATGTGATCATGTTTTTTCTTCATCAATTATTATGTGGCAATTATACAAATGTAGAACATGCAATTATAACTTTTTGTACAAATGTGATTTTCCAATTGAAGTTCAATTGACCTTAGTGTAGTAGTGACTCCTTCCAATTCACGGAAGTAAAACAATTGTGATTTTGTATTTGCTTTGTGATTAATACAAAAAGAGAGTTTGCAATTGTATGAGTCAATGTTTCGTTTTTTGTTTAGGGATGGGTGCTTATTTCTTGGCAGAGACCAAATAGAGATAGGTTATGTGGCTTTCTTTACACTTAATTTTGACATTTGAGCAATGCAATGCAAACTTTTACCACAAAAATGGTGATTTCATTCAAATGGAAGAATGAGCAATTTTGGTGGTAAAGAAAATTTACAATAAAAATTGGAACTTCAGCAAATTGCTATTAGTTGTCCTAGTTATACATCTAACAAAATAGGACTTGCAAAACAAATACAAGTTTCCCGATGCTTGATTTAGTACAATATTAAAAAAATGAAGATAATTTAAGATGTAAGCAACTATGCAATGCATGCCCACAATCCTATACACATTAGTACAATGCAAGTATGCAACTACAATCTCTAACAAACGCCCTCACTATCAACCACAAAATAGCACAAATTATCTTTGCACTCATCTTCCTTAAACTTAATGAGTGTCGTCATGTCATCTATAACCAACAGAAACGCATACTCCGATGCCAAAGTAAGAACTCAAAAGAGTAACGGATTAATGGAATGTATAAAAGATTTTGAGCAATGCAAGTAGGGTTCTATGTACTTAACAAAATGAAGTTGTGAGAAGATTTATAGTAGTTCACTTGAGATATAGAAGTAATTCAACATGCAAAAAAAACCTCATTTCAATTTGACAATCACTAAAATTAAGTTGTCACTCTGAAGCCACCGCACGCCAGACTAATTTGCATCGTTCTGCACTTCACATTTGCAGCCAGCCACAAACATCACCCAAGCATGATAAATTCACATCAACACAAAAATGATAGATGTGTTCCATAAAATAAGTATATCGTAGCATGGACATTTCTAGCACTTCCAAAAAACACTAAGTTGCAACAAAAAAAATAGGTGCAATAATGCAATTGAAATTCTATCATCTACCTGTTGAATCTAACACTAGAAGAAACCCGTGTTTTTCTTGACACATTTTTTGTGACATTATGTTGTATTTGATGTTACAACTAACACCTTACGCTATGTCTAATGTCAATGTTGACATTAGACATAGCGTAAGGTGTTAGTTGTAACATCAAATACAACATAATGTCACAAAAAATGTGTCAAGAAAAACACGGGTTTCTTCTACTACCAAGTATGACCTACAAATGCCTATCCTGCACTAAGTCTACCATCTACAGTGCTTGTCACATAATCAACGTATAACACTGGCACTCACAAGCTAGCACCCACTGCTTAAAACAATCATCATAAGAAAAAAAATTCAGACTAAACACACTCTGGCAATGCATGCCCACAACAACGTCCAAGTGTTGATCAAGTCAATTATACAACTTGTTCTTCAGGAAAGACAATGCTAAGAAGGTGCGTTCATCCTCCACAATGTCCAGAACATGCACCATGGCAATGTAGGCCAATTTGATGTACTCCCCGAAGTTTTTCCCAAGAGAAGAATTTGCATTCAAAGTCCTCCTTAATTTAGTTAGTAGATTCACCAATTAGTGTACAAGAGCATGTAATAGAGGCATTTCCATGGCAACATGGGTCTTTGCTATCACAACAATCTAGAAAAGAGGTTGCTTTGACTCCAGGAGGAATTTATCAAGCACGGCTGAGACAAAACATTTCTTGTTGTCTTCACCGATCCACTTTGGCTCTATATAAAAGTTCTTGATGACATGCAGGTGTGAGCTCCCAATTTGTCACTTGGGACTCGTAGAATTATTTTTTTGGAAATTTGCAATTTAAAGTTGATAAAAGTATACAAAAAAACATAAAAAGAGTGTAGAACCAAAATAGGGTTGTGTCATACCCTTTATAGTATTTGGTCTAGATTTGTATTTAGACTTAGAATCCTCCAAAACCTGGCCTAAAAATAAGGTAGAAATAACGAAAAGGCTAGATTTGGAGGATTTGAGTCACATAGCCCCAAAAGGGCTAAATCCCACCATGAATGTGGCAATTCATGGCTAAGTTGGTCCGAGGGATCCACAGCGAGGCCACTAGGTCGGGTCCCAAATTTAGGTTTAGAATTCCCCATCAGATCGACGAATTTCCAAACCTCCAATTGTTAACATGCAGGAGCTACTGACGCAAGACTGGGCCCGTGGAGGAATCTACAGCCCAAGGATGGTGTTCTAGAATAAATCCCATGCCAAGAGTCCAAGGACGAAATTGATTCGCCAAGATTCCTCTATCTGCAAAAGATTCACGCACCATTGCTAGTTCAAGGAGATGGCCCGCTTCATCTCCACTGACCAATCGTGCCAGGTACAGAAATGCACCTACACGTCTTTCATGCGACTCCTTGAGAGGTCACGTGAAAATTCCCGTCATCTTCCGACTTGCAAAAGAACCTTTTCCGGGTGGTCAATCCTTCTAACCTCCAACGGGAATTTCATGGAAATTACCCGGGTTACAATAAAATCTTACTAAAAATTAGACTAGCTTTTTTAATGTTAATCATGCGCTCCGTGAAGTTTCACAACATTCTGATAGCGGCAAGTACCCGAACCGGCGAAATTCCTCGGGAATTAACCACATGGCGGGGTCCCCGCCACGTTGACCGGCATTCCAGGACCATACGATGGCGAAACGAAGTCAACCAAGAGTCCTTTCCGACTCTCTCGCACCTACCAGAGACCCTAGGCTATTCACATTTCTCAAAATAGGAGACCCCCAAGATCTAGGATTTTACCACGATTTGTTTTTTAAACTAAATTAGCCTACGATGGGTTTTTGGCCTCAGTACGGGGGGTAGGGGAATTCTAGACTAAATACGGCAATCTGGAGCCAACGGCGCAATCTATTTGACGATTGGAGTTAATCTCCAAAAGTTAGGATGTTGGTCCAACGTAGATGGTAGAAGTAGATTTTTAGGGATTAGGATGAAAATCTTTGAGGATGAGGATGAAAATCCAAATTGATAAGGTTACTTTAGAACTCTAGAGGGAGGGGTGGGCCCTTGGAAACCTATTTAAGGTCCCCATTTTTCTCTCTAGAACACCTCCAATTCTTGTTTTGGGTCCGTGGGTCCAAGTTATTTTCGATATTTTGGCGTTTGAAGCCAAAAACCTCTACGGTGTTTTCGGAGCACTTTTTGCTGCATTGTTGTTGTTTTTCAAGCTTTGAAGGTCCTTGGAGGTCCTTCTACCTTGCCTTGTGTATTCTTTGTGTACTCTTGTTGTGAGTTGAGTGTCTTCTTATATGTTGTGTGTCCTTTTTGTACCCTCGTGAGCTAACCTTTGTGGGATTGGGAGTCCTTTTGGTGGATCTTGTACTAACCTTAGAGCAACCCCCCACCGTACCTTGGCGATGCCGCTTTGGGGGGCCTTTAACGTATGAGCTTTGTGTTACTACGTGGCTTTAACTCGTGTATTTTCTCCATGTAATTTCTTGACACCCTTCTTCTAGTATTCTCCTTGTTGAGTAGAGACCCCCCTTGGGAATGGCGAAGCTTTGAACTTGTGGCAAAGCAAAATTCCTAAAGTGTATATTAAAAGTTTAGGCGGCGGAGCTTTGAACCCCCGGGATACCACAAAGTCCTAAAGTTGGTGTTAAACCCAACCTAGCGGCAAAGCTTTGACCCTCCCCGGTGTTTCGTTCCAAAGTCTAGTTTCCAAGACCTTTGTAGAAACCTCCAAAGTTTAGCTTCCAAGATATGTAGGTCGTTAGAGAATTTCATTTGTCAAGTTGTAGCAACCTAGCCTTCATTCTATAGCTCAGCAAGCCCGGTTCCCTTTAGTTCTAGCACCCAGTTTTCTAATGGTTTAGCAACCCCTAGTTTGGCAAAACCAGTCCCAAGTTCAAACCAATTCCAAGTTCAAATCAGTCCCAAGTTCAAACCAGTTCCCTCAGGGTCAGCCCAATAGGACAACCCATCGGAGCAACCCAGCGGGCCAGCCATCGGGCCAGGCAGCAGGGTCCAAGCAGCTAGGGTCTAGTCTAGACACTCGGGGTCCCTTTTGTTTAGGTTCATTTTCATCCTGAAAAAATTTGGGGATTAGGACTCTATAAGCCAGAGGGTTAGGGTCGAAAAATAGGAATATGGTCTAAAAAAACAAAAGGAAGGAGGGAGAAAAGAGCAGAACACCACCGTCCCTGCACACAAGGAAGTCTCACTCTCACCAACAAAACAACCCACTCTACACACAATGGAGGAAGATTAGAGGAAAATAGGGTCAAATAGGAGAAGAGGTGAGAGACGATAAATAGTGCCCTAGGTTTAGGCTAAGTAGGCTTTAGGAAGAAGATCTTGGGAATTCATGGTGACTATTAGAAGGTGGATTAGGATGACAAAAAGATAAATTGCGTAAGAGGGTAGGAGGGACATTAAAACCTCCTCGGAGTTAGAGTCTATAGTTGTAAGACATCCATAAAAGCTTAGGTGGAATAGTGTTAGTGTAGAAGAAGAGAGGGAGAAAGAAAAGGAAGGAGGAAAAGAAAGAGGGAAGTTAGATTGCAAGAGTGTAACATATTCTCAAATTAAGTAGTGAGTTTGGGAAAAATCAAATACAACAAAGGAGTACCATAGAGCAAACATTGGAAAAAACAAAAGAGTATCATAGACGAACTTATTTTTGGCTGTGAAGAGGTGAGTTTCTGAATTATTCCTTGGTGGTTTTTCTCTAATTAGCGTTGATTTCCTTAATTAGCGTTGATTTCCTTAATTAGCCCTTTACGTGCAATTAGCAAGCGGTGATTAGTGTACATTAGAGTTAATTTGAAAGCGTAGTCTAGGAGCCAAATTTTCAAAGTCAAATCTAGAGTTAGGTTAGAAGGTAAAGACTTAGAGTTAAAAGTCAAAAGTTAGAATTAAATTTAGAGGTTAAAATTTTAGAGTCAATTGAGAAGCAAAAAGTTAGAGTAAAATCAACGCTCAAAGTAGAAGTAAAAATTAGAGTAGAAATTAAATTGTAGAGTTAATTCTAGAAATAAAAACCAGGGTTGAAAGTCAAAAGATAGAGTTAAACTCCGAGGATAAATGCTGGAGTTAATTTAGGAGTAAAAACGAGGGTAAAGGTCAAAACATCGAGTCAAAATTGGAAGTTAAAAATTAGAGTTAGTACTAAGGAGTAAAAATCTAGAGTTACATTTAGAGGTTGAAAAGTAGAGTAAAAATTGAGCTTTAGGATTAGTCTTTGGAAGTAGAACTTCCAAGTGGAGTGTCGAAACACAAAGATAGTCTTAGGGGTTCATAGAAGGAACATAAGGGTTCCCCTTTCACGTAGTTAGGGACGTTAGAAATGACACCAACTACCTAGTCAACCCTAGACATAGGATAGATAGTTAGGGAGTTAGAGCTCACTATCACCCCTGATCATTGCAGTTAGCCTGTGAGTTACCACATGCATTTCTAGTTATTTTCGCTGCCCATCTACGACACTTAGGAAACGTTAGCAAAAAGGATCCATTGCTTGGAAGACACAATGGATTGCGCTCACAACACCCCCCATATATTAAAAAAGTGGATTAAAGCATAGAACCTGGTCGATGTTCGTTTTATTACCAAGGGTGGGTAATCTAGCACCTATACAAGGTGCTTTCTGAAACTTGTAAAGCAGTCCCCTTGCAGCCAATACTATGGGTATACAACATCCAACGCGACCATCAAGCCATGATCTAGAAACTTACTAGCTATCTTGTCCATGAATTTCTCTACAACCTCTCCAGAAGACAAAGGCAACAGCTATGGTTAATACACTTGAAGCGGAATCATGGATAAGTAGATAAGAAACACTTACAAATCAAGGCACATTTTGCATTTGCAAGCAAGAAACACATACACTTATATTCTATTGGAAGGCCATTGCTTAAATCGAGAAAACTATGAGCTCACCTTTGCAATCATTCTGGACAGTGGTGATTATGGGCACATATCCTTGACGGTTGACTATTGCGCCATCGTGCATTGCATATAGGAACTCCCCTTCCACTACAAACACTAGAGTCTCACAAGAAAAGTTCAAATTGGAATCCCACTTCATCAAGATTTGCTCATGAGAGTATTGGTGGACTTGGTTGTAAGCATGAAACTCATCTTTGCGAAAGGTTGTTTCAGCATTTAAATAGAACGTGAACAAGCTAGTTTGACATGTGCCTAAAGCCAAACAAAATCACAAATGTAGGCATCTCTTTTTTGAGTCCACTGGATCAAGGTATCCACCGCTTCAAGCATTGGCAACATTGCTAGCATTCCAAGCAACAAGCAGGAATCCAAAAGGTAGGCTAGGTTTGCTTGCACAGTTTTCCATCACAACTATCTTAGTGTAATTGGTAAAACTAAGTCCTCAAACTAACCACAATCCTCTCCATGTTACAAATCAATCAAGCATGACAGAGGAAGAAAATGGAAACAATGTTGAACAAACAACAATACACTCAACCAAAACAAACTTGGAATAGGAAACAAACACACCCAACTCAACAAAATAAGGAATGGAACCTAAACATAGACTTCACTACAAAAAACTGAGGATATAAACAACTTGTCTACAATGACTATAAGCACAACAATGACTACAAAATGACTATTTTACAGTCATTGTGGACAAGAAATGACTACTATAGTCACTATAGATAAGTTGTTTATATCTTTGGTTTTTTGTAGTGCCTACCCCAAAAATACAAAATGTGAAATGTGGAATATGCAAAACTAAAAATGAACAAAGGAATAGAAGAGGACAGTAATACTCACCTTAGCCTTTTGCCCCCACTTTCTGTTGTTTTTGTCTGTGTGCATCATTACCAGCACATCCTTGTACTCTGCTAGTAGCCTATAGATGGGAGAGAGACAACTCATCTACCAAGTTTTGACATTTTTGAGCAACTTCAACCCTTTGGACTCAAGTTGCCATGACAGTGTTTTGAACTCAGACACCTTTTTTGGTAAATGGGCAAAGTAATTGTGAGTCGTGTAGAGGACTTCTTCTACTGCATACATAATGGTCAATGAAGACAATGACTGCACTGCCAAATTCAGACAATGAACATAGTAGTGAACTTCAATGGCAAAAGGAGAAAACATCTCCTTGATTTGTATTGTGACTCCCAACTTTAAGCTGCTCACCCCGTCGGCTCCAAAGCACAGCAATTTCTTTGCAATGTTTGCATTAGTGAAACCCCTCTAGTAGTCAAGGCAAACATAATTACACTGGTGAGCTTGTTAGTTGTGGCACTATCAGAATCCATCTTCTTAATCGTTAAGAGAAGAGGAACACAACACCAATCTATCGGAATATAAGCAAGGATTGCAATCCATCTTGTGTTGGTGCAGGTGCTTGTCTCATCTACGGATAGAGCAAAAAAATTATAGAGGTGCTCGGCCATTACCCAATCGAAGTTGTCACCCCAATGCTTGCAAGGCAACTCGGAAATGCCCAGAAAGTTGTATAATTCAAAGCAGGCTTTAAATTTTGTTACTGGCCTACCCTTCACAAGCAACTGGAATAGAGGTGAGAATTGTACACATTTCTTCTATGATTCCACCATGCTACAGCCTTGAATCTGCTCCGCAACAAATACATGCCCTCAAGCTACAAAGATAAGCATGCACTTTTTGTAAATATCACATTGGCCATGCTTTGAAATAGTGTCCCATTCAGAAGCCATTTGGATTGGTTTCCCACGCACGATAGAGTATGGCTTGCAACGCATTATTTGCATGACATCATCTTTGGCCAAGGCAACCTCGCTCTAGAGCTCTTTCGTTGACCACTCACTATGGAATTTGCGGTGGAGGTCATAGTTTTTTTCAGCATCTTCATTGTACTGGCAAAAGAAGGACCTGCAACCTTTGCACCCTTCAACCTTAGATCTGCACTCTTGTGCTTGTTACGGTCACGGCACAATGGGTCCATGAAAGCATTGTCGTCAAAGTTGACCATGTTATCTCTACTCAAGTCTGGACCGTCTTCCAAGTTTAGGCTTGTGTCGTCATCGTCAGAGACAAGGACCACAGTAGTGCACAACAACAAAAAAATTGTGTCTAGGAACTGGGAAGACTCCACACCCACGCCACCCAAGCTAGAGCTTTGTAACTTCGTCGTGCTACATTCTAAAGGTTCTCAATTCAAAAGATTCCTTAAAGACATAAAATAACTGCACATTATTTTTGCACTTTTTGCTCTCTTGTGGGCCTCCAATTCTAGAACTTGCTTTGACGCTTGTGCCTTTTGCTCAACTGCCTTCGCCTTGCACATTGCAATTGCTCGAGCTTCCGCTTCCGCCTCTTTGCCACGACGTTGTTGTGTATGGCAACTGTTGCACTTGCAAAACCAATGTCTTCAAGAGCGGAAGGACAATCCGCCATTGGAGCAATACAAAGCAGAGTAATACATAGTAGAACGTTAGAAGCCAATTTCAAAACCCCAAATCCTCAACCACTGTAGAGCGACACAAAGATATTTCAAAACCCCAGGTCCCTAACCCCAACAGAGCGACACAAGCAAATTTGGAAATCCAAAGTCCTCGACCCCAAGAGACTAAGTAGAGCAACAAAAGCAAACTCAACATTGGAAGAGATTCAATCCTTGTAAAGGGCTACAAGTTTCCATGGGTTCCCAAACTGTGGGAACGCAAGGGTAGCAACTAACTGCAATGGTTTGATGTGACCAAACTTCGGCCACGTCAAATAATAAAATATATTTGAATATGAAACTTTTTTTCACCTTTTTTTTCAATTTTAAGAATTTTAACCCCACCCGCCTTTTTTTTTAAATTAAATTTTTGACAATGTACTATTCTCGCACTGATGGGGATTGGGGAACAAGGGAAACGGGCCTGAAATAGACCTCTCTTTGTTCCAAATCCCCTCTAATGAAAGCCCAAGTTCCCAACTGCAGCAGAAAAACACAAGGAAATGTAGAAACCTCAAGTCCCCAACCGCAGCAGAAAAACACAAGGAAATGTAGAAACCCCAAGTCCCCACCCCCACCAATGCAACACAAATCAGACAAGGAAGAAAAACAAAATAGGATATTGTGCATCCTCGCTCCGCAATTGCCGAATTAAACATAGCCTAAAAAGCCTGCCCTTGCTCACTGTGAAACACCATCGTACACCAAAACCATTTATGATTGCGCGCATAAAGGCGAGCCATAATTCCAGTTACGCACATACAATGTAGAGTGCAAACACACCTATAAGGAAGTAGAAAAGAATGTAGAGCCACAATTGCAAGTAACCACTAGTACGCTTGAAGCACTGGTTGTGAATGCCTTAAGCTAAATCCATCGCTAGTTCCCTACGTAGGCATAGTATTGCGGAGTGGGCTATAGCAAATTCATTTGCAGGAGTGATGGTGGCGCTAAGACAATTGAAGGAGGGAGAGAAGGTGGCTCCTCAACAATCAAGTTCATAAACAAAGTGGCGCAAAAACACTCATGGAGTGGACAAATTGGAGCGCAAGCGGCTCCAATATGAAATGGAAGAAAGTTGGACATATTGGAGTATTGACAATGTAACCTTGCAAGGCAAGCCTGTTCTACGTGGAAATTGCAGCAGGACTTATCACTGCGTTCTCTCCCCAGTGATTTTGCACGGAATTTCTCCATGTTTTTCTTATAGGCTTGGTGCCAGACACAAAAATTTGGTGCAATTTTGCTCCAAATTGCTAGAAAAAAACACCCTGGTGTGAGTTTGTATGATGAGTGATTGTGTATGTATGAGTTTGATTGGAGTGGATTCATTGATGTGTATGTTGTGTTGTTGTGTGAGTGATTTGAATATGTATGTGATCAATTGGAGATATGTAGATGTGTGAATCATCAATTGGAATTGAAATAATATTGTGAATGGTGAGTGAAATAGGATGAGAACCTGTGTAATTTGTGTATGAAAGATGTTGTAGTGACTGTCAATTGTGGAATTGATATGGAGTTGTAAGTATATTGTGAACAAATGAGTGAATATGAATGATCAAATATCAATTACCAATTGAAGGATTTGATTTGAGTTAATGATGTGACAAGAGACTAGGAATTTTTGTGGAATTTGATTGAAAAATAAGAGTCAATTGGAGGGAAATTGTTGTAAATTAAGGAAGAGGGCTAATGAGAAACTTGTGTTAAATCAATTGAAAATTGTGAGATTGAATATTATGAGAGAATAAACATGAGACAATCAGGGTTTAGTTTGAAAAGATATAAGTTTGTAATTGAAATGAATGCAGTAAACAGACCAATCAGAATCATTTGTGCAAAAAAATGTATATGTTGTTGAAGATATTGATTGGGAAAGACAATGCTACGAATTGTTGCTAGAAATTAAAATAAAGATCAATTGGATTGTAAAGCATAATGATGGAGACATGTTTTTGGAGCAAAATATAATTGGAGTGAAGTACAATTGGAGCAAAAGTTAGAAGGCCATATCTAATTGAATTTATAATAAGTGGTCCTAAATCAATGGTTCATTGATATGATGTATGGGATTTGTACTTAAAGAATCTTACAATTGGATCTTTTAGGTGGATTTTAGATTTAGCTTTGAAGTATTTTACCTCCTAGAGTTCAAATTCAACTCCATAGGAGGTTTATTTTTTATAGAAAAAATAATTTATAAAACCATCTACAGATGTACATCCTATGATTTTAAATTTTTCCACCTAAATTCTAAACCATGGAACTGTAGCCAAATTCTAAACTTTATAGATTTCCACGAATATATTCCCTTATCTAAACCAAACCAAGGCTACAAGGTAATATATCGTAGTATATGCAATATATCGTAGTCACTTTACTTTTATGAACTACTAGCATACGGGAAACTATCTTAGGATTAACTACTTCAAAGTTTGCATACATCACATTAATGATTGCTTTAAATTCGCATGGTCTTAGGTCCATAGTTGTAGGGTCATGGTTATAGACCCATGCTTATAGGTCCCACATTGGTGGTAAAAAGTTACGGAGATGATCTCATCTCTATGGTCATAGGTTCGCATCCTCAATCTTAAATCCACGATTATAGGATTCCCATGTTGTCCTTAAAAAAAACACTAAGCCCCACTCTCCTAAAAAAACGTAAATTTTTTTTCATCTTTTAGCAAACTCTCCTTAGAATCCAGAAATTCCCCGTTCCATGCTCTACGCTTGTATACTAGCTTTGTTGCTATTAGCACATGCAAAGTGTAGAAATTTGTGTATGAAGGTTAAGCATGGGACATTCTTAGAAGCTTTCTTCTCTTGTTGATTTGGACAGACTAATATAGTAAACAATACGTAGACCAAAAGATTAATGACAAAACAGTTTTAAGCTCACCGTGGACTTTTACCCTTCACACTAATTTTGCTATCTAGAGACATTTCCATTTAGTAATCAAGGACAAAAAATTGTAGATGTTATTGAAAAAGCATTTCACATGGAGTGGTCTCCATTGTTTTGTAACAATAGGAGCAATACGTGGAACTACACTGTTCCTCACCATTTATAGTATTTATCTTCTTTAAATTAAAGGGCTTGCACCCGTCTCAATCTTCTTTGACTTTTATAACAACCGTCACCATTGAGAACATGCATACTTCATGTTATGATCATAAGCTTTTGTTATTTGACAACTGTGACCGCTACAAATATGTCTACTCTACATAGAATTTCAAAGACATATATAATAACAATCAATCATAAGAATTAGAGATCACTTTGTTAATTAGATCCAAAAAACATATTGGCTTGCTCTCTATTGTTGTACAAGTTGGGAATGGTTTGATAGGGGACTTGTTTGGAGTACTTCCTATCATTTTGGCTAATTACACTACAAGAGAAAGGGGTGTTTTAAGTGTGTTTTTAAGTATAGTCCTAGAGATAAGATATTAAGTAATGACCTTTATGGAGATTTTAAGTAAAAATTTACTAGAAATACATGTATATCTAGTAAATTTTTACTTAAAATCTCCATAAAGGTCATTTACTTAATATCTTATCTCTAGGACTATACTTAAAAACACACTTAAAACACCCCTTTCTCTTGTAGTGTTGTTCTCCTAGACCGTTGTCACAATAATTTGCGAATAGGTTTGGATGTACACGGGGCCTTTTCTTATAAAGATGATTTTTGTAGAAACACTTTCTATCCTTAAGTTCCAAACAACCCTAAATCCTACCCCAAACTTCCATTAATCCAAATCCCAATCTTATAACTCCCACTACAACCCTAAAACCGGTATAGTTGCTTTTGGTCTACCATATCTTATGGATAGTCCCTCCAAATGTAATGAATTTTTTCTTCAAAGTAGAACACCTTATCAATTCCTTAAGTAACAAATTTTTCCTTAACAAAAAGATATTGTCCAACTTTGGTGGACATTTCCCCACTATTGACTTTCTACCCTTTCCAAAATATCCTAAACTAGCATAGCTTACTTTGACCTAGCATATCTTATGGAAAGTCTATTCAAATGTATTGAAGTTTTTCTACGTAGTAGGTAAACTTATCAAATTTTTACATAAAAAAATTCATCCTAATATAAGATACTATAAAACTTTGATGGACATTTCCCCACTACTGACTTTGCTTGGTCACGATTTCTACACCAAGTTGTACTTTTATGCATTTCTAATCCCAAATGCATAGAAGCCAAGATTTGGACACAAGAAAAAAGGTGAGTGAATAAAGTTACCCTCTAAGTTTCATATTCCTAAAACAAAAACTCAATAAGATTTAGGTTCATCAATGCACTTTCCTTGGATACCTTAGATTTCAAACACCTTCACTTTGCGACCTCATATCTCCTTCTTCATAATAGATTTAGATCTCAAACTTGGCATCATATTAGATCAATCTCTCAAGATCTTATATCCAAAA